>JAQFVV010007977.1:0-10000 GCA_028023455.1 Epiperipatus broadwayi
CTTAAATGAATTTTCCTTTAATAAGTAAGTTGACAATTGTATAGCATCATTGGTATTGGAATATTACATTGACTCAGAATCTCTAGTAGCTTTTCTACAGTAACATAATCAAATAAAATATCAATATCCAGTTCATGTATATATCTATTTGTATTGTTTTGTTTTTTGTTTTTTTTGCTTTTTTTACTTCCCCTATTATCATTTTAAACAAAATAAGTGCTTCAGATGTTGCACATTATTTTTTTAGGGAATTGAATGTCAGATATAAATGAAAGAATAAAAAGATGAATTTTGTCTTTTAGAAGAATCTCAGTAAGTTTGATAATAAGAGACAACATTGGAATATGTATTATATTCTGTAAAGAAGAAGGATGTGTATTCTTTTTAAGAATAAGAATGAGGGATACTGGTTAAAGTTAATGAATATTATATGTTTTCAGAGGTAATTTATTATGTTATGATCTGTTATTAACAGAGAAATGATTGAGATGAGTTAGTAAAAATGTTAGAATGGCATGTATTCCTGGATGTTTACTTTTTAGAATAGACCACAACTTTAGAATAATCTTATGTTTTATGTTACTATGATCATCTGTGCTAAGGAGGTCTTAGGAAATAAAAGTTTTTTGGAGCCTATATTTAAGGTCGAAATATATTAGAGGAAACATATATGTCCCAACAGTCATTTGTGACTTCTTAATGATAGATAAATGAGTTAACCCATTGAGTAAAGTCCTTGGATATGTTATGGAAATTAGGTAGAAACATTTTAGCTCTTTTAATTAAATGATAATCAGCAAGTATGAGTTGAGTGTGCTTGTACTCTTGTTTTAGAAACATTATTGATTCAACTGATGAAGGGAAACACGATGTGATTCTTATTTTGAATCCAACAAGTCTAATTTCTTAACAGAACAAGTGGAGGAATAATTTTTAAAAGTGATATATCTAATTTCTGAAGAAACTAATTTAATTAAAATAATCAGAATTATATTGAATTTAGAGAGTATTTCTATCTTTTAAAAATAAATTTTTGACATTACTGTTCCAGGTGCAATAGATTTTATTAGGAGATAAGTTGTATTATTTAGAGGAAGAATTGGTTGATGTTTTATGTTTATCATAAATCAATTAAACTGGCAGAATAAGGAGATGGTCTTATTATAAAATGTAGATCTAAAGAATTTATTAATTGATGGAATAAGACTGACTTATTATATAAATACAAAGTTACTAAGTTAATAGTAAGAAATAGAATGGCATAGTATTATTATACTCATATGCTGATACAAGTACAATGTTTTAAAAGTTTGGAAGGGAAACTTATAATGAAAAAATAATTATATGTCCGGAAGCAGTTGTATATGATGTTGAAAATATAGAGTCCAATTTTATTTAGATACTGTGCAGGATTGAATATAAAATTTATAGAACATTTTGTTTCTGTTAATCACAGGATATTAAGAGAAAATTGGATTATCAAGTTACTAAATCCAAGAATATGCTGGTTAGAGTTAATACCTTTTACATTTATTGTTGTAGTTGAACAACCCATATAACTATGTAAAAAGAATAAAAAGTGCAAACAAAATTACAAAGTAATAAGAAATATAACAAAAAATATTAAAAGTAAAATAATAAACTCTGACAGTAAAATAAAAAAAAAATATATTAAAACACTACTGTGAAATTAATGAACCTATCTTGGTAAGTATTGGTTTAATGAGAATGCAGTTTATACATTTCCAGTACAAATAATTTTGTTCTGAATAAACATCAGTGTTTCATGCTGTTTCAATATTCCAGTGTAGTATTCTTTGTCTTTATAGATAAATCAGTGGGTTCATAAGAAATGTTGTCATAAATATGCACCATGTTTGTTGCCATTTTTGTGTTGTTTTCTGAAGAGTTATTGTTGTTTTATTTTTTATTTGTGTGTTGACTCCTGAAATGTATTTGATTTGTTCTTGTGTAAGTAGAAAATTATTAGAATTGTTGTCTTGTTAATAAAATGAGGTTGCATGTAAGTCACCATATTTCATTTTAAAAGGGATATGATATTTTTGAGGAAGTTTTCTTTTTAACTTTGAAACTATGTTTGCTTATCGATTGGATTAGCGTATTTATTTAATGGATTGACATTCATTTCTAATTATTTTCCTTTTTTGATTTTTTTAACTACCAGCTATTTATAATGGATCAGGGCTGTCCTATATCATTACAGTTGTGTTTGTTTCCTGATTTATTTGATGCATCAACATCATTTTTCACAAAATAATCAAAAATTATCTTTACTCTTTTAAATTGTTCCTGTGGAGTCTCATTAAGTGTAGATGTCAATGTGTGCAAGTATAAAATTATGTTAATGATTTGTAGTGTTTGACTTATTGGATGATCTATTGCTTCACTAGATGCATTTATCTTATTTATGTTTTCTTGTATTAGCATATTTTCTATTATACACTGATATGTTTCAGAATTTTTAAATCCACATTTTTTCCAATTTCTAATCTGGGCAAGAGGTACACCCTAGATTTGTAAAATCATTGTGAGTGTACTCCTTTAAATGTGTTTATGAATGTGGAGCTATCAAAAGAATGGAACATTGGTATATCTATTGGATAAACATTTTTATTTAATATGACACTGAACAATGTTGTATTAGTTAAAACAGGAATGGTTGCCCTTTTTGAAAGTAGATATGGAATTGAAAACTTTTACATATTTATCAGTATGTTTATGTAAATATTGATTTGCAAAGTTAACAAGACCGTTTTTAATTTGGTATGCTAGTGTTAAGTTTTTGTTTACATCTACATAGCTAACAATTTTATCCTTGGTAACTGAACATGCTTTTGGAATATTTGTTTTTCAATAATATTATTAAACTCCAGTATTATATTTTATTGTTAGAGTGATCTATTACTGTGTAAACCATTCCTCACATTTTTAGTAGGAAATATATAAAACTCATCTATGAGGAATTTCATAACAGAAAGGTTAAGTCTATCACAGATATAATGACTGTCTTTTTATTTATGAATTTTTGGAAAGGTTTTAAAATTTTCGTTTATATAATTTGGGTAAAGTTTTTTGTAATTCCCTGATATTTTTCATCACTTAAAGTTTTATCACCAAATAATGGAGATTCTGAATTAGTTTGAATATTTATAGTAAAATCTGAGTTTAAAATGTCAACTATATTTGCTTCATTTATTTAAAATAAATTTTTGTTTCTTATCTGTATTAATTTTAAGAATATTTGCTTAAGTATTTTATTATTAATTTGTTTTTTTTATTTTATAGAAAAAAAACTTCAGATAGCCTGAAGCTATCTATTTTGAAATGTCATTAATTGTTTCTTAGTTAATTGTAAATGAATTACTTCTCTTTTCAAAATCTGATAAGGACTCAAAATTATTTTTGGAAATTTCTTCCATTAATGCCTTATCAGAATCAAAGTTACAAGAATAATGTTTTAAATTTAAAGTTTTTTTAGATTTATTTTATTAGAATAAATCATTCTTGCATATGAATTTTTTTAAAACAAAAATCATTCTTGCCTATTTAAAAATAATTTCCAACATTAACAATTATTAATTATATTAGGTCAGAAAGAGCTTACTTTGAACAGGAAAACTTTTTATTCTCATTGCTATAGATTATACTATCAAACTCCCAGTTAAACTGTTATAAATACTACAACAAAAAGGATCTAATGTGAGTCTGATTTTCTCAGTAAAGCCTCATCTAGTGTCTACTAATAGTAGTAAAACTCATACTCTGGCAACTTTCACTACTACAACAACCCATTTTAAAAGTTACATTATTAATTTTTTTTACAATCAAGTCATTGTGTGAATCATGGTTTTAAGTAAAATATATTATTCACATTGTACAAGCAAAGCGTTTACACAGTTCACATGATTTATCAAATTTGTATGTTTATTTACATCAAATTATATGATCAGTATTCTATGAAATATTTTTTTTTACTTAGAGTGGCAGAGGTAAAGAGACCAGATTCCATGTATCTGCAAATACATCTGCAAGTATAAGAGTCTGACGTTTTAACTTAATTTTAGATAATTTGTTCAGGAAAGTACATTTGGATCTTCATGTTGTCAGATTAAATAGAATGTGACATTTCATAAACCAAAGAGTGAAGAGGAGATAAGTAATAACTTTAATTTGAGAGAAAAGATGTTATTTAATATTTTAGTAGTATTTGAGAGCAATAGATTGTTAAGTTGTCTACTGGTTTGTAAATTAGTACCTGTATAGAGAATATGCTTTATTGTTTCCTCATTGTTCTAAACTATCCACGTATTGCTTCAATATTTGCATATGCCATTTAATTGGATATGAATGCATTGGTTGGTAAAGCTTTTAAATTAATTTAACTTAAAAATCTAAATATTTAGGCTCCAAGTACAAAACTTATATTATTTATTATCAAGTTAGTTTGTAAAAGTGAGTGATGACTGGAACACCTGTTGATTTGATGCATTGATAATGTCAAAAATTGCCCAGTGGTAAATCATACTACAAAAAAGTGTACTTGATGGCTTTTTATGTACGGGAATACTATCAAAAAGTTTTTTTTTTAAAAAAAATACTCTATCGGTGGTGGTTTTGTCAGTGTAATAGGGAAAACATACAATGTTACGAAAGATGTTAATAAATTTTCTAAACTTATTAATAGTTATTTATATACAGAAGGCCTATATTGGAGATGAACCAATATGTACTAAATGTTTTTGCATATTTTAATACTAATAGAAACTACCTTTTCCCTCCAAATTAGCTTTATGCATATTGAATGAATTTACTTATAAATGAGTTAGTATAATTTATGAATGGAGCATAGTAGTTGATCTTAGTTAAATATTAGCTTGTTAAGTAAAGATATCATTGCATGTAAAGAAAGGCATGCTTTTAAGAAGGAATCAATGATTTCTTCTATTGAATCTAAAAGTTATTTTTTAATTATTAATCTTATGTCATTATAGTTTTTACTTAAGGAAAACATAAAAAACTCAAGGGGATGCTTCACAATTAGATTTTTCCCCTGTAAAATGCTTTAAATAGAGAACTTTTCTTTATTGAAAATTAAAGAAAAATTAAAATGGAATTTTTTAAAAATAAAAAACAAAAACAAATATGAGAACAATTTCAGATGGAAGAAAACAACTCTCTCTCTCTCTCTCTCTCTCTCTCTCTCTCTCTCTCTTTTATATATATATATATATATATATATATATATATATATATATATATATATATATATATATATATATATATATATATATAATATTACAAATTGATGTCTGTATTTCCAAAATAATATATGTAAATTTATAAATAAATGTTAGAAAATACAGTACATAAAATTTGTAAAATATATGTATAACCTTCACGTAGAAGCACTTTCAACTAACCTTGAAGTGTTTGTGAACTAATATTTTTAAAATGTCAGCTTTCCCATAATCCCATGATGTCAACTTTCCCATATTTCCGTAATCTTAATGTTTGCTGCCTGCCTATTGATTAAATCTTGCTTGTTTTTATATATTAACATCACTTCCTGAATTTTTCTTTTATTATTATTTCTTTCAGGTTCCAATATTTTTACATTACTATAATTAAAATCAAAATCATATATATATATATATATGATTTATTATGGTGATAAAAGACATGCTGATAAATTATCATTATTTTAATAATTTTGTTTTGTATTTTAAACCCTTTTTAATAATAACAAGTGCTCTTTTGTTCTTTTTTCCAATGTGCACCTCGGTTCACCTATATATCCACACCACATTTACATGTCCATTTGTAAATGATACAATTTTATTTGTCAATAAGGTTATATCCTTTGAATTATTTATTAATTTATTTAATGTAGGTGGTGCATAAAATTCAATATCACATATACCTTTATAAATTTTCTTAATGAAACTTGCCTGTTGATTCAAAATAGTACACACACACCCACACACACACATATACACATATATATATATATATATATATATATATATATATATATATATATATATATATATATATATATATATATATATATATATAGTTGCATTGATAAGAGGAACAAAAATTCCAGATAATTTAGCCTCTAGTTTTTAAAAAAAGAAGATTGATGTAATTAATAAAAAGCAAAGCACTTAAGGGTGAACCTTGTGGAATAAAATTGTCAGAAAAAACTCACATAGTTTTCCCATTAAAAGTAATGTATAGTTCTCTATTACGTAACAAGTTTTCCAAAATATTCATGATTGAAGTTTTAATATTTTGTGAAGAAAAGCTATTTAAATTTTTCAATGGGTACAGAGCCAAATGCTTGTTCAATATTTAATTGCATATTAATAAGAATTGTCTTCCTGCCTTGACAATCATTGTTTTTACAATAAGAAGAGTTATTGAGATTAGTCTCAGATTTTTTAATGGTGATGAAATAATATATTATGAAATGGCACCATTTACAGAGGGTAAAGGTGATTGATATAACACATTAATTTTGAAAGTTATATTAATATGTTAAGTATATTAGGTGCAGTGAAAGCGGATAACTGTGATAGGGCAATTAAGGTATGACATGAATTCCAGGGTGTATTCTTTATGGAATGGACTTAATTTTTTGTAATATTTCAAAATGGGAAATACCATAAATTATTATCTGTGGTACCAAAAGTATATGGTATTAAGATTGGACAAGTATGCTTTAGTAATTTGGTATTAAAATTAAAAAAAAATATGAGGCCAAATATCCACTTCAGCTAGCATTTCTAAATTTTTAACAATTCATGAACATGCAGTTTTTCTTGATTTATAATGACGTGCCCACTTAATATATAGACCAGTCAAGAGGTTTAGCAAGATATATTTTCACTTTTTTTTTAAATTGATAAATATTTTGTAAACAGTAATTGTATTTGTTTATATGTCTTCTCTTAGAGCTATGATTCATCCATTGATACAGGATCATATGATACTTTTTTAAAGTTACACACACACACACACACACACACACACACACATATATATATATATATATATATATATATATATATATATATATATATATATATATATATATATATATATATATATATTCCTAAAATATGTCAACTTCTGATATCTATGCTTATGGTTTGGTAGATTTCAAAAGCAATCATGCTGCATCATTATGAAGCAAATTTACTCGAATATATAGTTTCAAAAGAACATTTTCAGTGAAAGTTACTGGTGTAAAATAAGAGAGATAAGATAATGTCATTCAGGTGAATAAAAACATAAATCAACTAAAGAAGGTTATTTTAATATAAAATGATATATAGATGGTAAAGAACAATCTTTCAGCACTCATCAAATATTTATTAAAAATATATAAGTATTTTATAATAAAGTTAGACTATGACATTTTGAAGTCATCTATCATAATTGGAGGATATAGATTTGCATCTAATAAATTAATATTATTGGTATTATAGAAGGTTTATTATATAAATAAAGTTGTATAATATATATTATAAAATCTGGATAAATTAGGGTAATCATAATTATGTGATAATCATGGTAGATACTTTTAAATGTTTGAAATGTTAACTTATTGAGAATTAATATTCAAATTTCAGCTGCATTCAGGACATTCAATGAAAATTGACAATTCCAAAATTTACATAACAACTTTTGAGTATGAGAAAGTGAATGAATTTAAAGAATAGTTTGTTTCTATAAAAAAAAAAAAAAAAAAAAAAACATTATGGTGATAAGAAAAGGGTCTTTCCAATTACTAAATGCAAAATGCATTATATAGAGTTTATTTTCCAAATATTTCTTTTCTAATACATACATCTATTTACAATTATGAAATAAAAAAATCCTTTATGAATTTCAATATACCATATCTCTGTGTTCTTACAAATCTTGCCTCATTAATTTTCAAAGTAAGATTAAACAACATTTTTTTTAATATATACATCCTCATTTTTTTTGCTTTATACATTTCAAAATATTTAATTTAACTATAAAACAAATGTCAATTACACCATACAACTGTTTTCTTACAACATTTACCTCAGTAATTTTCAATGTAAGATTAAACATCATCTTACATTTAATATATACATTTTCATATTTTTTCATACAGTTATAAAATACAAAATTATGACTCTTGTTAATCATCAAATTCACAATTTTTTTGAACTTTCATATAAATCATGATTATTTTCATAGACTAATTTTTTGTTTTCGCAAGCTGCATGTCTGTATCAATTCCAATAAAAAAATTTCTATTTTTTCATTTATGTTATCAGCTATTCTAGTTTTTTTGAGACAGTTTGCAAATTATTTTTTATAGGTTTATTTTCTTCCCTAGAGAAATCAAGATCTTTAGAGGCATATATAAAATAATTTTTTTATTATCTTGTCCCGTTTTTCATGTTCTTTTTCTTATTTTTATTCACATAATTGAATTATTACCATCACAGTTTATGATGTCAGTATATTTTACATGTGAGTCATTCTGATTGGATAAATTTATTATTTAAAAAATTATATTTTTTTGAAAGATTGATGATCATTTTGTTAATATATTTATTGGGGTATATGTTTTGAAAATTAGTGATTTCTATAATTTTTAAGTTTACAAAGTTTACAACAACTATCTGGACCATCTTTTATAAAATGTGTTTTAGCATAACAAAAAAAACACAAATGGGGGGATATTCATCTAAATGTTATTACATGTTGTGAGTTGTCTGTTGAATACAAGATATGTATATATATTCATTGCATTTTTATGTAATTAGATATATGTTGCTGTATATTTAAGAACTAGTATTGAAGCTTCATTTTCCAGTAGATACTTAAAATTTCCAGCTTTGCCATAGTCATTTAATAAATCTTGCAAGCTTTCAGAAGTTAAATTCACATGATACTTTTTTATCATGTCCAAGAGTTTTAGATTCCTACTGAATCCATATAGCCTTCAGTTTTATAATTTATAAAACATATATACTTGTCAAAAGTTGTTTTGAAATAGAATATAAAATACCTACTATTGGGCTGATGCAAAACCTTGAAAATCATTCCTCATATTATTTTGACAATCAAATATTTGTAAAATTACCCAGTTGGACATTTTAAACAGGTGATTAAATAATTTTGAATAAAAATATTATAAATGTATTTGTACAATGCAAACAACAACAACAGCAAATATTACTACTACTACTACTACTACTACTACTACTACTACTACTACTACTACTACTACTACTACTACTACTACTACTACTACTACTACTACTACTACTACTACTACTACTACTACTACTACTACTACTACTACTACTACTACTAGTAGTAGTAGTAGTAATAGTAGTAGTAGTAATGGTGAAGCAGATAGTTTTAATAGTAATAGTAGTAGTTGTAATATTAGTTTAGTAGTAGTAGTAGTCATAGTAGTAAATTTAGTAATGTTAGTAGCAGTAGTGGTAATAGTATATACATAATTACATAACCTATATGAAGAGTATAAAACAAATTTTTATGATATATAGATTTTTGCAGGAGTAATTATATGTACAACATATAACTAAATAAATACAAATGTGTTTTAGTAAACTTTAATGTGAAGTAGTGGTTTAAAATTCAGAAAGTACCTATTATTTCAATCTTTCACTATATTCAACAATAAGTTAAATATTGAATACATTAAAAAATGTTTTTTAACATATAAATTTAATGTTTATATATATATTAACTTTTTTTGTTTGTTTTGTTTTTTTTTTAGACTGAAAACAACAGTTCAAACTAACCTTGAAAGAAAAAAAAGAACATCAAAAGATACAATTTTATTACTATTTCTAAAGAAAAAAAAATTCAAATAAAATATTTTTATTATTTAGAAAAAAATAATAATTAAAAATTAATATAACAAATCAAATAAACTAATGTACTTAAATTTGTGTTT
>JAQFVV010007977.1:15000-47168 GCA_028023455.1 Epiperipatus broadwayi
TCCTACAGATTCAAAAACATTCTTTTACATTTGATATTACGTTTTCTTGTTCCCTATACAATGCTTATTAATCTAATATACTCATTCAAGCCTTGCTTCGGATGGTAATTACAATTATTAACACACCATGCACAAATATATGTGTCTATTACACATTATTGAATTATTTTCTTAACAAACATGCAATATTTATTTTCTAAATATTATTATAAAAATATTCAAATTTTATTATCACTTAAAAAAAAAAACTTTGTTTGAGATTTCTCTTTTAAAAAATCTTATATTCGTTTCCAAATTGGTTTTAAACTGTATTATATGATTCTTTCTCTCTTTATGATTTTTGTACTTTCACTTTTAAAATTACACAATTCTAACACATTCCAGTAAATAAAATATTCTTACTTAAACGATAACATACCCTAAGTTCTATTTTATTCATCATTTCTGTAAAATATCTTTCTGACGATGCAGATTCACGAAATATGGATAGCGAAAATAGATGCACAGGATCAAAATAACTAGAATATTATCCATCATAAACCTTGATAATAATGGCACAGTGAATTCAAAGACACCATAGAGGAGCGACCTTTGTCTGTCTACCCACCTCTATTATAGGAGTGATGCTAAAGCTATTTCTTCAGCTTTATATAACATCAAAGAGTTTAAAAGATACGTAAAGACACTGTCCAAAATATATGTGTTCAGTGATAGTGCTTAGTTAGCTATACTGAAATCACACAAACTAACTATGATCCAAATACTTTATTTTCTTATTTCTTAGCAAAACATCATCTTGGTTTCCTCTACACTAGTACTACCAAGTCACTATCCGATCTTATTTCTCTAGATTTTTCTATACAGTACATCGACAGATTCTTATCTACATTTCTAACAATAATAAAATTCATTTTATTTCAAAACTATACAGCTGTTCTCTAAGAAAATCTTTTACTACTTTTCTCGTATATTTATCATATACAAACTATTTTGAAATATCTAATACTTTGTTACATGAAAGTTCAAAAGAATCACACAATTGTTTTTGACAACTTATACTATTAATTATACTTGAAATAACTTATTGCACGTATATTTTAAAATTATTCTTATCTCAGAATATGTTTTAATGTTGTATAAAATGTGTACTTATAATTTTAAAAACTTTCACACATCATTCTTAATCAATAGATGATCTAAAAAAAATACATTATGCATTATGAATAAATACCAAAATTACCAAAACGATCTTGATCTTCTCGATTGTGTTCTGTAGGCTTCACCATTCCATTAATTCTTGTAGATATTAAAACTTCCATACATACTTTTTATTTTTAAAACAATATTTCTATCATTCTATTAAGATATTATATTTAAATCTCATTATTATTAAATTTATGTTTATATGTTTTCCCTAATCTAATATAGCATTTATACTTTAAATATAATCAATAAAAAAATATTTAAATTATATTTACGATACTTCTTCACCAGACTTTCTTGAACTGTTCATATTTAAGCTAAAAAAAAAAAAATATATTTCTTCTTTTAGTCACTTAATGTTCTATTTTAAAATAAAACAATAGCTCTGTTTAATAAATCTTCCTCGACAACAATCCTAGGTTTTTCACAATATTGTATACAATTATTAATTCATGGCATTCTCTTTTACTATTGTCTGCTAATATTTTCCCACGTGACTTTTCCCCGATGCATCTTGTACGTACTTTTATTTAAATCTTCAATAAAATTTTCTGTTTCCATGGATCCATTTTTCATTAAGTCATTTAATTTTATATTCCTTTTAAGCTCAAGCATTTTCTCCAATGAATACTTTGTAATATTTTTTTTGATAAGATAAAGTTTTTCGGCTCCTTTCCATAAAATACATGATAGCACTTTCATATTCTTCTTTACTTTTCTTTATTTTAAAATTCTTGTACTGTATTTTAACAATGTTTTCCTTTAAAAGATAAACACTCTTTCTTCATCATGATTTTCTTTATAATAAAAACGCATATTAAATTTTTTCATAGAGAAGAATAACATAACTTCAAAGTAGCCTTATAAATTTTGCGTCATAATATTTTCCTGACGGCATGTAACTTCTCTTTTAGGTTTTCATGTAGCGTCCCATTTATATTTTTCTGAGTTATAACAATCAGTTTCTGGTTGAGCATAAATAAAGTTGCATTAAGATAATTTCCAAATATTTTTCCTTCGGTAATAAATTTAGATATTTTCCCTTGTACTTCCATCTCTACTGTAGGTTTTTGGTTAAATTCGAATAAATTTCCCTGGTAAGATAACTTTTAAAATTAGCAATTCATATTGATACAGTCAAAATATATTATATGTTACAGAAGAACTTTTTTAAAATAAATACAAAATTTTAAATTTATATCACTTTTCAAGCTATGGTGTTATCAGCTACAAAAATGTGTTACTTTCTCTTTCACTTACACATTCCTTCTCCCCGCTCTGTATAATTCCTATATTTTTGTCTGCTAATTTACCCCTGTTGATTGGTTAATGACTTTATTTTAGCGCGAACAGATTTATCCATTTTAGTTTTATAACAGAATAGACGTTTAAAATAAAGAATTGATGATGTCATGACTTAAATATTATTTAGATTAATATTTTTAAATTCAATTATAGTTTTATAAAAAATCATCTAAGCTTTTAAAATAATTATTAAAACAATATTTAATATTTTAGCTTCTACTTTACTGATCGATGGCAATTATATCTAGTTTCAAATTCACAAACTTTATTATTATTTTAACAAGCGTGTGTGTGAAGGTATATAATATACAGTCACATGTTTACTAACTTTATCAAATGATTTTTTATTTACGTCTCGGTCTAAATTACCAAAACTAATATATTTTTATGAAAAATTTGGAAAATAATTAAAACTTGTAGAACTAAATATAATTCTCACCATCCTAAAGCTTATTTTAAAATATACTCTATTAAATTTGACTATTAAATATAATTATACACTACAGATAGCATTTATTTACTTTATTAGTTTTAAAATATTATACTCAAATTATTAATATGCTTTTAACTATTTATAGCTGTATTATTTTATATGGCCAGCTTTTACAACCATAAGCAATGATATATTTAAGCTTTATTTAACTGTTTTCTTTTAAAATAATTTATTACACTGTTATATACCAGGTATTTTCAGCTTAAAATTGTACTATAAAATTTAATTATCCTATTATTATTTATATATCATACAAATATAACTTAAAATTTAAAATTTTTTAGTAATTGACCTTTCTACCTTATTATGACCTACAGACAAGGGCATAATAATAAAGATAATAAATATATTTTAATTCCTTAATTAATAAAACAATTATTGTTATAAGTTTTGCATTTATTTTATTTCACTGGGAAAGCATCCAAATACCAAGAGGGAAGAAGGGATTTTATGTTTATTAGTCAGAATACAACAAATTAAAAAAAAAAAAAAAACAAACAATATTTTTTTAGCTAAATCATTCTCCAATCTGTTTGCCAAGTGATTCTAAATAATTTAAAGATATGCCATTTAAATCTTTAAAACATGGACAAGTGAAAATTTATTATCTCATTTTAACAGTAAAATTAATAAAGATATTTTATGGTCAATCTGTACTAAAAATACCAGTTTTAACACTATTTGTGTGTTATTACTAACAAGTTGTTTGTATTTGGAAAGTTTAAATAAAGTTTAAAATTTTCTATACATTCAACATATATTCATAAATGTTGGAAATAGTCCAACATATCATATCTATTCTGTTATATCTCAAATATTAATGGCAATGCAAGTATTATAATTCTATCAATATTACAAAATACTAATATTGTGACATTTGATATTGTGCAGCTCTGAAAATCCAGACCATTAAAATACCAAGACACAATTTTAAATTTATTAACAATAAATATTTATTAAACAACAATAGAAAAGATAAGAAAAACTCCACTTTAAGTTAATATTGTACCATCCCAAATTAAAGAAGATATGTGATACATTCTCCAGGGGAATCTGCACTGGCTACAGTGATAGACTGTAGTAACTAAAGAAAATGACTATAGACCTTGTCCCAGTAATAATCTTTATTATAATTAGTTTTGGAACTAATTAATATTTTCCTATTTAACAATTTATAGTTATTTTGATCCCTCACACCTTTAAATATTCATTTGGTGATTTTTGAAGCAGTACTTCAGTAATGGTAGGTAACATCACATTATTACCAGCGGTATGATTTAACTTAAAGTCCATAGAAATTTAATGCAATATTGACTTAGTCTGCTAATACATTTATATTTTCCAAATACTAAATTTATGCTACTTAATATATATATATATATATATATATATATATATATATATATATATATATATATATATATATATATATATATATATATATATATATATATATATATATATATATATATATATATATATATATCTTAAATGCAATAAAAATTACTTTAACTTTCAACTTTTTAAATTTATACACATTTAGCAAACAATTATTCCCATAACTTAATGCTCAATTCCCTTTAATAATGATGTAATAGGTTTTATTATTTTCGTTAATGCACACATATGCATATCTATTGCTATAACACAATATGAGTTTAATATCCTTTGTCACCAGTCCAGCAATGAGTTGCTTCTGTCTGAATCTGGTATAATGCATACTGCTTGCCTGAATTCAAGTTTATGAACATAAACTTGGAATAAAGATCGGTTCTCACACAAGCTAGAGCAAATCTTAGCTACTCAATACATCAATTTATGAATATGATATAATATTTTTTTTCTGACAAATAACTATTCTTCACTAGTATGCAAAGACCTCACAAGTAATATACAGAAAATTATCACACTCCTGGGTGATGATAAAATTGTTGCGTTCATGAGAGAGAAATAATAACACCTTTTTGGTGCTAGCATTGACCTAAGAGTATGCCCTCTTCATGAGACTAAAGTATGTGAGGAACTCATTCTGCACACACACACACACACACACACACACACACACACACATATATATATATATATATATATATATATATATATATATATATATATATATATATATAAGAGGGATGCTAAGAACACCACATACTACAATCATAAATATTTATCCTATGAAGCAATAAAAATATTGGAGATGGGATCATGCTCGATCTCCTAAAAATACATTCAGATAAAATTATTTATCGTGAGAGAGCTATGCTCCATCTCAACTCTTTGAGGCAGTAAAACTACTCTAACCTCAACAAACCAGACCATTTGCACTCTCACATAGCATAAAAAATGGTATCAAATTACTGATGCATGAACGGTTAGTTTAATATGACTAAGAATACATTTTATTTAAAAATAATTCTCTAGGCTAAGAAATAAGCATCATTTCATTTTTAAATCCACATTTTAAAATAACTCATACACTTCCTAGCATAGCAATAAAACACAAAATGTGGAAAATTAAATAAATATAAAATATTAATTTAAATTATTAGCATAACTATATCTTATTAATTCTTTAATACATTATATCCCCTGGTATTTGTAATATAGAAAAATATACAGCTGACGGCATACTTTAACTACTTCAGCTTCAAGCCGCCATATTGAACTTTTTAAAATACTGGCCTGATACACAATTTTCACAATAACTTCAGTTTGAATTATGTTAGAGCAAAAACAATTACATTGCTAGAAACTAGAAAAACTAAAGAAAACAATAAGCATAAAATAAATAGTGATAACTATATAAAAAATAAGGGAAAAAAGAAATTTTCACAACCGAAATAATTATTATTTTATTGTTTGTTCATAATTTGGAAATTAACATTAATTAAAATGCAAATTACATCTTCAGTGATAATTTCTTTGTATTCCTCACAAAAAAATCTTTCTAAAGATATATAATAAGTCTTACCTGAGATAATCCATAGCTTTACAATGTCCAAAAATTTTCCTATAATAGTTCTTCATTTTTATCTTCTACCCCAACTGTTGCAAATTGTCAAGGCGCCTGGAAGAAAAGAGTTCTCCCTAATAAAAGATAAAAAATAAAAAAATTAAAATTCTAACAGAATATAAAAATAATGAAGGAAGTGGAAAATTATTACTTACCATTATAAATACAATAAAAAATAAAATGTCATCATCATCATCATAGTGCAGGTATATGTATATTATAAAAGTGGTGTATATGTATGAATCATGAAAGTTCTGCTAATGGTTATGGGAAAACTCAAAAGCCTGTTAAACAAGATGCACTATTTTGATTTTAGACTTTGGATAAACCAACCTTGATTATAACATCATCATCATACTGAATAATCATTGCCAATACAGAAAACAATTTACAAATTTCTCATTTCAAGAGGCAGACAATGATTACTAAAAAGGTTCTATGGCAGATATTTATATAAAAAATGTTTATATTCTACCTCTTCCAAGATACGTCTTCCAGAGAAGCATACCTGTTCATATATGCTAATATAAATATGCAAAATATTTCATCATGCCAGATCTTGTTTACCAATTGGAAAAAGTAATCAGTAATGAAGCTGAAACAAAATTCTAATAAGGAAGGTAATCAGGCAGTCATATGCCTATAAAGTATAAAATGAAGTTAGTAAAAAAACAAGTTAATAAAACAACAAATTAAAACTAAATTAGTAAAACAAAAACAATGAAAACCATGTTAGTAAAACAAAAATTAGTAAAAACAGAAAAAAATTACTGCATTATATACAATCAATTTGCTAGAGAGGAATTAAATTGTAAATAGTCTTGAATCAGTGTGTGAACCATTCATCCATTGTGCTGGTCGCTAAAACAAACCAACAAAAAAAAAAACAATAATAAAAACATTACCTTTCGTATGTGCTACCTATCACAGAGTAAAAAATCAGTGTCATTTTTCTTGAGTGGCATATTTATTAGTATTTCTTTGATAATAGTTGATAAAAGTTTTTTATCAAATAACATTAAAAAAAAATATAAAATTGAATACTTACCTACTATAGAAAACTTCAAACCTGGAGTTTTAGTAAAATTCTCTACATTCACAGGTTTGCAGGTTACGTTCGGACACAGATTACTGTTACTAGATGAAGGGCCTGGCCGATTGATATTGTTGGGAACACTCGTTGACGGGCCTGGTGTATTGATATCATCCAGAAAAGCACTCGTAGTTTTTTTCTTTTTGGCTGGTAAAGGAGTTTCTTCTGATGACGAAAAATATTCTTCAAGATCACTACAACTAACACTATCCTCGGAGTCAAAGGGCTTATATGGGACAAATTCATCACCGCTGGAATAATCCGTATCAGAGGCCATCATGTCCCGTTCATTTATTTTGCGTACTTTTGTTTCCGTTAATCTAACAAGTTGTGAAAAAAAATTTAAAAAAAATTGACCTTATTCGCAAAAAAATTAATAAAAATTTTATTTTTTAACTTACAGAAAAATGGCGACTACCTACGAAAAGAGGAAAAAACGACGAAGAGAATTATGGTATAGGCGCATGCGTAGTCCTTATAGTTTTTTCGTAATTTCAAACAGAAAAACGAACTTCAACAAACGAACATTAACGAGCGCAATCGTCGCCGACAAACCGGAAGTAGTTAATAAACCAAATTATTTGTAACTTTAAGTGAGATTAATTATGGTGTCAAAACCTTTTAACTTGTTAACTCTTAAATAACTTATTAATAAATATAATAATGAATATGATATAATAATAAAAAAGTTTACGTATTGTCTCTTTCTTGGTCCACTGGGGGTGCTAACGATTACCTTCCCACAAAGCGTAACTTTCCGAAGAAAAGACATTATTTTTAAATTATAAAATAAAATGCATTCATGGCCATGTTGAATACTATTAAAGCTATCCAAAATAACAATGTTTATTTGGTGCAACAATGAAGTTAAAATATATTCAATATCGTAGAAAATCCGGATTTTAATTCATACGTTTCTAATATTATTTCCATAGCATGTTATTTTTTGAGTTTAATTTTCAGTTGTGACAGGATGATACTATCCTAGATACATATAATATTTTTTTATTTATTCCTATAAAAAAAAATACCACTTTATCATCAGATGCTCATTTTTTTAAGTCAGTAATCCTTTAAAGAAACTTTTATTTCAACTTCTGGATTCATAGTATTTATTTTAAAAGCGTTATTTCGTTTAGAATTTCTCCTACTTAATTTTATAGCTATTTTCTCACGAGAGAGAATTTTCATTGCAGTAAGTACAAAAATATTCTTTTAATTATAGGAGGTCTTGAATTAAATATAAAGTTAAAATGAAACAGAATTTATTATTACTATTATTCTTTAGCCTTTTATTCTTTTATAAATCATTTATTCCAGTATTAAAAATTATATATTTGGAGTAGCACAAAATATTACGCCAGTTTGTAATAACATTAAAAATTCAAATATTATAAATGACTTATTCCAAATACGATTAAAATTCAGAAACGTTTATAGTATAATGGTCCATCCATATTTACTTATTACATTATTTAATAAAAAACAAGTGACAATAAAAGTTTGCACCTGTCACATTCTTGAATATGTCGATCGAAGCTTCCGACTTGGACGCATTAAATTTAACATAGTGTATGAATTTTCTTGAAGATTGGTAGAATTTCAGTACCAATTGAGTTAATAGAGGAGACAAGTGTGTCCTAGGACCATTCTGGTACTTCATTATTAAGATATATAATATATACTTCTTAAAATAAACACCAATCATTTAGTCAGATGATAGATTGAAATGAAAAAAGTTATGTGCTTGAAAGTCTGAGTTCAAACCTCCTATATTTACTTTAAAATATAATAAATTTTAATAATATAACTAAGAATCTGATGAAAAATTTTGGGGAATCTATAAACAATAAATATAATTTTTTGATCAATGTATTATTTTATAAAATCTATTATTATTGATATTATTTTTTTGTTGAAGTAATCTTTACATAAATTATAAATAATAATCTAAATAAGTTTCAATGTTATTTTGTTGTATATTAGTTATTTCTTTTGCATTCATGGTTCATTTTAAATCACTGATCACAAGTCAATTCTTTTCTATCTATTATAGTCTAATAAAAAATTGTATTTTTGGTAGGTTAGGATTTTGATATTTCCTGTATTGAAATCATAAGGTATATTTATCTTGTTGATATTTGAGGAATGAAATTAGTTAATTGATATCATGAAGGATAAATAAAATCCATTACTTTATTTTATCATCATCCAATGTGTGAAATTTTAGTTTAAGCAGTGGAGTTTATGTATCAATTGATAAACAGAAAATACAAATATAATGAATCTGATATTAATTAGATGACTGATAATGTTATATTGTTTTCAAAGTACATCATTTTAATATCATAGCTGGATAAATAACCAAATCATAATTATAATGTCTCCTTGTACATTGGTGTGTGAGCACATTAATTAGCTGCAAAAAGAATCCTCTTGCTCAACTTAACTGTACCTGGATTGAGATTAATTAACATAATTATAATCCTGAGATATAAAAATAAATATGAAAACATTTATATTTTTTGTATTTGTTATTCAAGTTATCATGTAAATTACAATAGTACGTGAAGCTGAAGATATAATGTTCATTGGCACATTAGTGACCTAATACTTGACAGATGTTGGGTCACTTGAGATTGTAATCTTTGGCAACCAATCAATTTTGTTGCTGACCACTGCATATATATATATATATGAATATTTTCATGGGTTGCACTAATAATAGACACATTTTGGGGGTTCATCCATGTTAAAATTTTTTAAATATTAATGTACTGACATTTTGACTTGATCACACAAGTCGTTTACTGGGTAATAAATGGTAGAAAGATGGTTGTAGATGTGCTACAATTACTGATTTAAAAAAAAAAAAAGCCTTAAAACTCCACCTATAGCAAAAATGTTGAATTAAAATACATTTTTTAAAAAATTCTTTCATAATAGGAGGGAGTTTGCATGTATAATCTCATTTATTGATATAATCTGGTCTTTTTAGTATCTCAATGGCTTCTTTGATTTTACACTGCAAGAAATTATCACATTTCAGATATGATCCTGGTACTAGAAAAACATCAGTACATTAATATTTAAAATTTTTTAACATGAATAAACACACAATATATAATAGTCAATTTATGTACAGTAGGTATACAAATCCTCAAATTGATAAATATTTTTGAACATTTTATAATTGATAATATTGTATTTTTTCATACAAAATTAAAATTATATATATATATATATATTGTAACCCTGTACTTTGTACGTTGTTTCTTGTATAACCTATCAAAGTAGTAGTCTATATTCATTAATGTTTAAAAAAAAGTAAATAATAAATAAATTAAAGTTATAGACTAGCATTTCATTATATGCAGGTTATTTTGTCAACCAGCATATAAAATATATGCCAATATTATACTTTTATTTGTTTAATTAATTAATGATTGGTAATTGTGTGAAATATATTAAATTAGTATTTGTAATTATGAGACATGCACTTGAATAAAGTTATAATAGGATTGAATTGTTTTAAGAGCTATAGTGATAAATAATACTGAGTTAATGAATACATTCAGACTAAGTTGCAGTCCATAAAGGAATTTACTTAAATGAATATTTTAAGTTAGAGTAAAAGCTTGTTAAATTAGATTAAATAATAATAAGCTGTCATATAAATATAATGTATTTAATATTTTAAAGTGTATTAGTTGCTAAAGATTGGTATTTTAAATTAGTAAAGTTTTTAAGACAATTTAGGTTAAATAAATTTAATTCCTGTAGTTAAATAATAAGTTTAAATGCAGTTATTTAAATTTACCTCAAATTAATATTAAAGTAGCTTAAGACTAACCAAATATATTGCTAACTTCCTGTCTAGATGTGTGTGCTTGTATGTTTGTCCTGGTGTGTATTAATAATTACATGGTTTTAACTACAAAGTTATTTAACTGTAAAGGTTAAAATATTAAAATAAAATATTTTCTGCAACATGCAAATTAAAGGGTTAATATTTATATTTTGAAATGTTTGTTTTGTTCTTTAGGAGAAGAGATTATTTTTAATTAAGAATAAAATAATTATTTAAATCATTTTTATTTAATGTTTAAGTTTTGTTACTAATAAGTTGGATAATTTCTTTTTCAACTCAAAGTTGCAGCACATGATTATTATTTTTTTTAAATTAAGTAGATCAGAGTGACATAATGGTTCTCAATTAACTGTAAAAGTTAATTAAACCTTTTAATCCCCAGGTTTCTTTTCTAAAAAGGAGTGACTAAATTTTGATTGATTGAGGGATTTTCTATAAAACAGTCGATCATCATCATTTTTGGTCAATTGCCGCTTATCTTTGTACTCATCTCATGCTTGCTTCTTAGAACATCTATATTACACCAGAAAAGTATATTTTTTTTTTAATAATTATTTTATTTTGTTCAAAGTGAAAGTTAAAATTTATTTCATTTTAAAAACAACAAGAATGTGCTAACTTGCAAAAAGAAATAAGGGAACCTGTATTTTATGCTTACTTCGATATTTGAATTTTTCTACTTCTACTATCTAAAATGTTTTGGAACACTAAGTTAATTCGTGAATGAAAATTTCTTCATCTTTATTTAATTTTAAATTATATAACAATCCAGGTGATACATTACAAAATGTTTATCTATGAATTAATACTGGACAATATACTAATCCATTTTTGTCTTACACATTGTTGTTTAAAAAAAAGAAACTTAAAATTAAATGTGGGACTTCTAATGTTAAATTTCAAGAAAATTGTAAATGTATCATTTTGCTGACTTTTCTGCTAATATAAACTGTTTCAAGAAAAAGTTGTTTCCTGTTAAGTTATTTTACATATGATGCTTACCATTTTTACGAAAAAATGAAATAATTATGAAGTAATATGAAGATAAATTACCGTTTCAGCACAGGAGAAAAAAATATTAGAATATATTTGCTGTTTTCTCTGCATTAGTGCTCTTTAATTTAATATTTGCATAAAACCTGGAACCGATTTTCTTATTATTTTCTTTAAAAAAAAGAAACAACAATAATTTTATATGCTTCATTTTTTTTTCCAATATTGAAGATATAATATTTTATCTGGACATGAATGAAGCAAACTTAATATATATACATTTAATTAAAATAGTTACTGTAATAATTCAAAGATGTTTGATATTGAATAGAATTAGTTGCAGTCTATCTAAGTTTTATTTTAAAAAAATGCTTTAAAAGAAAATTATTAACTTTAATTACCTTGAATTAACTTTTATTACTGCCTAGTTAAATCTTATTATATATGTGTGTGCTTACTGGAAAAATATTTGGAAACTACAAATATTTTATTTTTGCTTGTTCTATTAAAAATCACAGATCCGGGGAAAGAAAAGTTATATGAAATAAATAGTGCTACACTTCCAAATGTTAAATAAATATGTTTCAAAATTAATTATCATATTGGCCAAATTCTCCAAAACTGATTAATTTTATAATATATTACTAAAATTAAGAACTTTAATATTTATTATTGTTATTATTGTGCTTATTGGAATTTAATTTGCTATATTTTAAAAATGCTTATTTTTTGTTGATATGCCATATGTTTTCTTTTGTGGACAAGCCACCAGAGAAAGACTTTGTGCTCTCAGTAGACCGTAATGAATATTGCTGTTAATGGACTAAGGTATTTTTTTAATAAAAATATATTTGACATATTTTTTTATTATTATTAATAATATTATTATGATGTTATTATTATAATATCATATGTCAAAGTAATTTTTATTGCTATTATTTTGTTTAGGGGTTTATACTAGAATGTGTTGGTATCCCTATGCATTCTCAGGTAAATTTATATATCCATTATATGCTGGTTTTTATTCAATTTTTCAATGTTTTATCTATAAGAGTTATTCATCTGTTTCATTTATTTTCTATTTCAAGATTTTGAGTGTTTCAGTTTCTCATTGGTAAAACAGTTTTATGAATATTTGCTGGAAGTCTAACCTTTTTTTAACATCTATTATAGCATAATAGTTTACAAATATATATTAGTTAAATTGTGGATTTAATTATTTCATTTTATCATACTTTATTTTGCATTACGTCTACTTATTCATTTAATCTATATGCTCTGTTTGATGTATGTGTGTAATTTTATTATCTATTGCCAGGATTACATTGTGCTCTTAGTCTTAAATAATTTAATAGTCAGTTAACAAACTGCTATTGCTTGTTTTAGTGATTGATAATTGTTTGATAATTTTCATGCATATATTAAATTAGTCACCTTTTAGTGTAAGTTGTAATCTTACCATTGTTTGTTAGTATGAGGTGTTTGCCTTAGCAATTAGGCTTATTTATTATAATTATTTATTGTGACTGCATGGGATTGAAAAGCTCTCCCCATGGCTTATGTTTATTCCATGAGCTTGATAGTGCCTTATATCTCTTTGTGATACTTATCACTTTCTATTGTTATTTAAGATATCTAGATCCCTAGAGAGGATCATTTATATTTGGTGTGTCTTTCCATATTTTCCTGATGCACTATGACAACATCCAGACATCCTCTCTTTTCTGCCTCAATGATAAGCATTTGGAAGTCACCATTCTTTGATATTTTCTTGCTCTGTGGAGCCTTTGTTGTGCCTATCACTCATGATGGATTTTATATGTTCCACCATAGTAGGTGAAGTAGTATTTGTATTACATTTAACATGACAATAACTTGTAAGTTTTGAAGAATTAGTTCTTCAGGTAGCATTATGTACAATGCTAAGTGGTGAATAGCAATGTCTGTATTGTGTTGCTGAGAAACTTATCCAGCCACAAGTAAACCAACAATATATTATATTTTTAATACCTTTAATATTTAGCACTTGGCATTTAGTCAATACATGCACCTTATGTTTGCTGTATACCCATCTGGATTACCTCACTGATGCCATTGTAAGTTCTTTGGTATATAAAATATTAGTATTATTATTATGTGGACAATAATTTAGTATGAATTATGTATGACTTCTGGTAAATTGCCCAAAAAATTAATGTAGAAACTTAGAACATATTATACAATTATAGGCAAGTTGGTTGCATTTTTTATTAATCTTTTTCCAGCCTGTTAATTCAAATTTAATTAGTGTATAGTGCAAGGCTTCTATAATTGTCTATATTCATGCTTGTTGGTATTGTATTAGTTTATTTTTTTATACACTCAATTAATTACAATTTAGCTGACAAATGTGCTAAATTGACTTTCAAGGCTATCATAAAAAATACTTGACAAATATAAGTGTTTTGAATTATATGTTAGTGCAGCTTAGCCTAAGCTAAATTGTTGTAATGTGTATTTTAAAATTTAATCTGTTCTAAAAGGTATATAAGTTAATTTGAGATAAGTTAATTTTATTGATAACTTAGTTTGTGTGGAAATGTTGATATCCAACTCACTTACTGGTATTGTATTTAAAATTTTGGAAAATTTATGATAAAGGTTCTGGATGTGCTTATGTCCCAACTGATGTATAAAAAATAATTGTAACAGTTCTTGTAGCTGCAAAGAATTCCGAGTATTGGATGTAAATAAAAGAAATGTGTACATAATATTCATTTTTCTATCTAACCTTTAATAAATATAATTACTATTATTATTAAAAATATTTAGTTTCTGTTTTCTTTTCTATATGTCATTTGTCTTGGGTTCACACACAACTTTCCTATATCTATTAGAGTTTTAAATTTGCTACTTGCAAATGTTATAATACTATAAATATGATTTTTGCCAGAGATTTTTGGGTAGCAGATAATCTTGCAGTTTCAAAAACTTTCCTTATTTAATAAAAATATTTAGTGAAGCTTTTCAATTTCAAAAACTGAAATTTCATATGAGAATAATGAAAGTTGAATATTTTAAATATCCATTCAAAATTGATACAATTTTGGTGAAGATTATTCTAGTTATTTTCGGATTGCATAAAATATATAAACCATTCCATTATAGAGTGAAGATAACACCTTGTACTTGATAATTTAGTTGGAGTTGTCTATGGGATAATGAAAGGACATAAAATGTACCCTTTTCTTTCTATTATTTTTGAGTGATGTCCTGGATAAATAGCTATAATTATTCTGAATTTTAGAATATTTACTTGTGCAATTGTTTAGCAAATTAGGTATTTTCTTTATATAATTGTTTCTGTTTTAAATTATATGTTAGGAAACATTTTCTTATAAAGAAAGTTTATGCCTACTTGAGTCTTCCAGGATATCAGCCATTCATTGGCTACCAGTAATAAATTTATTAACAAAGTATATAATACATCTATAATATGTCTCTAATTTATAATTTATCTAAATTACAATGTTTTATAGCAACTTACTAATAATTTAAGCACAATATTTATCCAACATTTTATCATCTAATATTTTGTATTTTAACAATTTTACTAACCATTTATACCTAAGGCTAATTAATTTATGATTTAATTTATAATATTTGGCAAAAATGTATATTTTCTAATTTTATTACTAATCATTTTTTTATAGAATAAACTGACATCAAAGTTTGAACAATGGCTAGCAGGAATTTTAATAGATTCAAATCTGAACACAATGTATGTATGTCCCCAGATATATGCGACATTAAAAAATATCTTGCATCAAAGCAACTTTCATTAAATATTTGCCTTATATATAAATAGCTAATTTTTGGCTATTATAATTAATTAGAATCTTTTTCCCAATGTTATGATTCTTCAATCCAGTTTACATTGTAATCTAAATCATGTTGGGGTAAGCAGAAAATTGTTTGCTTCCGTCAGACCTCTGGGGACCTCATCTCACCTGTGATGCTGGAGTCTGAAACATCTATATTGAAAACATGAACTGTTCCAAGAAATGTTCTCCTGAATGAATATCTGCTGCTTTACCAATGCCTTTTTACAACCCAAGTCTATTTACATGACTTCAATCCCAAGGTAAAATACCTAAATTGCACCAGTGAAGAATTTACTTAATTAATTTTCTTCAATTTCCAAATTACATAGTAAACCTTTTATGTCTGTTATGAAATTCTCAAAACAATATATTATATAAATGTTAAATGTCTATACAACTCACTCTAATGCTATATAATTTCTTCTTATATTTGTGTGCAACAATTTAGATTGAATTTTGTTTCTTTAATTTATTTTTATTTATGTTAATTTGCCAAGTTTGTATCAAACACAGGGAGTAAATTTAAATGTGATTGCTCATATTTTTCTTCTTTTATTTATACAATGGAAGCATTAATTTCTTTAAAATTAATTGTTCAGCTTACTTAGTTTTATACCAATTGTTTAATTGTTTCTAAAAATTTTACTCTTAACCCTCATCTCAGTATTATCTTTTTTTACTTGTCCAGAAGTTAAATCTCACTAGAAGTGAGTTTAATATTTAATTGACATAATATTATAAGTTACAACATGTGCAAAGACACTTTAGGGTGTGTGGGTGAAAGCTATTTAGACCACTTTAGTTTTAGAATCTTGCCCATATAATTTTGATCATTATTATATAGTTTCTTTGGGGGAAGGGGGTATAATATTGTCTTGCATTGATGGTCGAGAGATCAGCGTGACTGCCTTGCACTTGCAGGCAGTTACCCAGGTTGTGGGTTCATGTACCGGCTGATGCTATGACACTCGAAAGAAAAAAAAAAGGAGGTATAAGAAACATTCCATTATGTTGGAGAGCAGATTGTTTAAATTAGGTATTACTTAATTTATTATGATTGTTAGTGACCATGTTATAATTGTATAGTTGCCATCATTTATTTCTTAATTTTTTTGCACTGCCATAAACTTTAGGATCTGTGGAATGTACCAATCCCACTTCCCTATATCTCTCACAAAGTAGATGTTTTTCCTACTAGGGATTCAACTTCAGGCACTTCTAATAAATCAGTGTATGGGAACAAATGGATGAACCGTCCCAACATGATACCCGATGCCACTATTTTTCAAAGATATGTTTTGGTTGTCAGGCCAGCATATCTTTTCTTTTATGAAAACATGACAAAGCCACCGAGAGTATTTTACATGATCTCATACTTACAAGTGATGGGAAATTATAATGAATACCACCTTTATTATTTATTATACATTTTTTTATAGACTTGCAATGGTCTCTGCCAGCCATAATAGCATGCCATTCAACAGCCATTTTATTTTAATCACTTAGGTTAAATTATATAATTGTGGCTCATGTTAGACTGAACCATCTTACTCCTGCTCATCCTGTTGGTCTTCTTGATTTAATAACACATATCCACATTTGCGATTAGAATCGTGCATTATAAAATCTTACTTATATTTTCTATTATAATAAACCAATTATTATAAGTTTGTAATCTTCTAGATGAGGGTAAAACACTATGTATTCTCAATGATTTCACTAAGTTCTTCCATGATCTTGGCATATTAACCAAACCAATCCACTTTATATTTATATATTAATTGCCCCAACCACCATATGTTTCATCGCATCTATAATCTTATATTTATATGTTAAATTGTATTGCAGTTGTACTCATTAACTTTCATGCTAAAAGAAATATGTATCTAATTGTGTATGGTCTCAAATGACCTATTTATTTAATTCAGAAGTGCATAATTACAAATTACATTATTATCAGATATGTAACTTCGATTGTATAGATATCCCAAAGTGTATGTTGTTTTATTAATATTTATATAATCACTTAATAACTTTATTTTAGATAATTTATCTGTATTCTTGTGTTTATCATTTATTACTTGAATCTTTTTTATTTGCTATATTGTGAGTCATATAATTCTTTATTTGAATCAAATGTTTAAATTCAAACCCTTTGTTAATGTTGCCTTGAATGTTATTAAGGCTCCAATCGTTAATCAATATCAAACTTCAGTCTGTACCATTCTTGAATGGTTATAGGTTATAGAAATTATTAATTATGCCATTAAATATATATATATATATATATATATATATATATATATATATATATATATATATATATATATATATATATATATATATGCATATACTAGATGGATATGCATTTACTTGGATTCTAGGTTTGTTGAATGAACACACAATTTTGATTGGTACAATATATATATATATATATATATATATATATATTGTAACCCCTCACCACCGATAATTATCACTAACAATTACTCGAGGCCGCCAATTCTATCAAACATAGAATAAATTATCGAACTAACTTTATTTTAAAATTACTTATGAGGCTCTTAATTAAAGTTTCACCTTAGCCTCGCTCAGTTGATGGATACAGAGGTGTACAATGTACATTAGATGTGGGAGAAAATATTATAATTAATAGGAGTAAACATCTATTAAATTCTATACTACACAATAATTTAATTGGTAAAGTTCTACCAGCTAATGTTAACTAATTATAATCTATACTTCACCTCACCCCATCATCCACATGCATTGAACAACCTCTACCATATTAGAAAATTAAGCTAATAACTAAAATATAATATTTAGAAAATATAATGTATAACAAGTTGGATCTGAAGTTAGAATAAACCTATCATTACTAAATTTCTAATTACACACTAATCTAATCTAATTAACCAAATTTATTATTTGATCTGAATTAAATATTAAAGATCTCAGGGAATTAACTGATGGTATGGCCTAATCTAAAATTTCTATTTCTCAATAACTATTATTTAATATTATGAAAACAATAATATACTCTAAGCAATACCCTAACTGAATAATGACAGTTAGATAATGAAAAAATCGAGCACATTTTGATTTCAATTCCTCATCTAAACAATTACTAAATAATAAAACATTTTTAAGACAATCAGTAGATAAATGACATCTCATACAGTGTTTGAATCGAGGAAATCAATATCATCATATCTGGATATTTATCATAATTAAATGAAAATACAATTATATTACTTTAAATAAAATAAATGTGTGAGCATGTTTGGAAATATGAAACAACGAATGAATGTCAAAGAAGACATCTAAATTCAATTTTGAATAATAAAATATTTATTAACAAAATAAAAAAATAAGTTAATCAAACATTTAATCTCTTTCTCATTGGTATGAGTACAAATTTTGAATGCATTTAGCATCACTAGTTACAATTTTCATAAAAATAAATAACACCAGATGATTTCTTAAATTTTACATCTAATACATTACATTTATCAAAACATACTGATAGATTTGTGAAACACCTTATATTCTTATTAAATAACGAACCAAAATAAAATCCACATATTTACGGTAAAACAAATGGTTTTAGTTATCAACTACTTCTGATAAACCTATACACCTGAAGAAATATAACCTTATACTTCTAGTAATCAACTATAAATTTTATCTTGTGTTCAACATTTTGCTTTATAACACTTAGTTATTGATTAACATAATAAATCTATGACAAACAACATGGATTAAATATTTTAATTACACTATAAAGTAAAATTAAAATTTTGCATTTTACTTCAAATGCACAGTAACTATAACTAAAGTAAAGGGGTTTGAAACCTAAGAATAATATCAAATAGGTTTTGCAAAATGAAATTAATAGCATCATTAATTAAACATATTCTTACTAAATTATATCTTGCAAAAATCAACTAAATAATTCCAGTAATTAAATATTTTTGCCTTTGCAACATTGAAATAAAATATTCTATTAAAAAACTATGATTTTATCTTGCCAAAATAGAAATATATAATTATATTCATTAATTGTCTTTTATCTTTGCTTGCTTACTTAATCAAATGATGATTGAATGATAAAAATTAATGATATGAAACCTAAATGATCACTCTAAAATGTTTTAAAATAATAATTAAAGTTGTACATTACTGATGGATTTTCCTATATCTTTCAAATTAGAACTTTATGCATGAATCTGTGTTATGCTGTATGTCAAAGAATAAATAATTAATTCTAATCAATCTAATCAGTTTGCTTATGAAGTTACAATATGATCATAATACAGACTAAGGCAATGGCCAATGAAGCTTTAATCACTAACTTTATTACAGCTGTTTTGCCAGAAAATCTATCCTTCATTTATTCTTCTTTTTATCAATAAATTATCTGGCACTTGGCTATAGTGAAAGCTGGAAAACATTCAATACAAATGGGAATAAAATATTTTTACAAGTCAATTCAGATAAATATCAACACAATAACTTCCAATTCTACTTCTGAGACTAACTAAACTGGTGGGAATAAATCTCTTCACCAAATGATCAGGGAGATAACATACTTAATTTCATATGCTTTAATTACTAATATCAAATATCAAAACTGGAGGATTTAATCTACTCCTATCAAAAATACTTCAATACACAGAAAAGAAGGGATTACTCTATCCATATAATACATTAGGAAATATACCCATGTTAAAAATTCAAATAACAAAAGGGGAGAGATTACTCAAACCCATGCCATACACTATGCAATCTACCCATGCCAAAAAATTCAAATAACAAAAGGGGAGAGATTACTCAATCCCATAAACACTATAAAACATTGCTAACTTTACTACATATAGCCACAAAAATACTTTTCCATTCAATCATAATAAAGAACAATAATTCACTTAAATAAATCCCTAATCCTTCCAAACAATTGACCATCATCTTGCTCTGAAACTGATTGATTATATATCATTTCTACTTGCGATTAACATATGATTATAGCTAAGTGTAATAATGGGCACACATATACAAGCATAATAATACACATACTATTCAAATCCCAGTAGCAAAGAACTACTGTCAAAATATAAATTATTAATTGTAAAAGCAATAAAGAATATTTCATATCTGATAATATATTATTTAGGACTTGGTAACATATTAATAATGGTTGGAAAACAAGGCAATAATTCTATTGGCAAGCAAGACAAAATATTCTTTTTTATAGTGCATTTATATTAGCACACATCTAAAACAAAAATTTGGCTTAGACAAATAATAAAACTTTATATTCCAAGTTAAATAATTATTGAAAATATTTTTTTTTAAATCTATTGAAAATGCAGACACAATATAAGAACCTACACAAAGTGCTTCTTTTAAAGAAGAGCTACCACCCCTATTAACATTACATGGATGCATCTGTCTCTTTCCACACACATATTTTATATTCTAACGCATGGCAAAACTTATATTAAACTAAGAAAAAAAATTACCTTGCACAATATTTTTCTTAATATTGTACATTTATGAGATGTTCTAGTAAAATAATAATAATACATATAATAAAAATAATAAAACACTTTTTAAACTATTGCTATCTGTGTAAATACTAATAAATAATAAATAAATAAAGTTATCTTTTTCTTTCTTCTTTCTTGGTTGAAAAATGAAAGTTTATTACAGTTTTATACATGACATCCCTTGGTCATGTCTCCAAAATGAATAATATTAATAATAATAAGCACACAAGGATAAATATTGATGAAACAACATGTTCCTGCAGGAAAACAAAACAATATTATTTTTAATAATTAAAAGCAAATTCAATGTTCTCAGCTGTTAGCTAAAGAATTGCTGTTGACATTATATATAAGGAATTTTATTGATTAAGCCATAGATAATTTTATGATGCAAATAAAATAGAAGTTCATATTTCATTCCTAGGATATTCAAACGTTTCTGTTACATTTTCAAAGCCATTCAGAATGTATGTAATTATTTTAGAAAGTAATATTTATTTGTATAAGTTTGTTAGCGATATTATAGACAGAAAAATTTCATAATGAATGAGAAGTGCATTTAATAAAACAAAGTCATATAATATATCCATTTTATAAATTTGTTTCACCTATTAGTTTGGAAAAACAAGTAAATATCAATAGTACACTCAATTGCACATTTAGTCTTACATTTTTTTTTAAATAGGTAAAAATAGAAATAATTACAAAAATGTTCTAATAATAATGATGATAAATTAAATGATTCAGATGCATCCTTTTAAATCTTCCTTCATAACTAGCATAATTTTTTTTATAAAAAGTTCTAAAAATGTTCAATAACAAAAGTTCACATGTCCTCCCGACATAGTAAAAATATACCCATGCTGCAAATATTCCTTTAATACTGTAATTACATCTTAAGAAAAATAATTTTGAAAAATAAACAAACATTATTCTTTCTTCTTTCCCTTTTGGTTTAAAGTTTAAATTAAGCAAATTTACAATACTATTATACATTCCCATTTTTACTTTTAATAGTGGCAATTTAAACTTAAATAATATAGAATAGACACTTACATGCATTTTAGACAATGGTTGGAGAATCTAAATAGTCAGCCAAGGATAAGAACAATGTATCTCTTAGTGTGGTTTAAGTACACATGTCTGCAAAATAATATATTTTACATTCAGCTTGAACTTTGGAAGAAAAAATATACTATCAAACTTTGTTAATTTAAAATGAAACAGTATTGGAAGATCTTTTAACAGTTTGTAGTAGTACATAGTTGTTGGAGTAGATGACCAAGTACAGTACAGTGGAGGACTAGACTAGTTGTCTATTTTTATAGATTTGTAGAATATTACCTCATACTTTTTCTCTTCCAATAGTACAAGATATCTGAAAGTTCAAAGATCACCAGACAAAGATCAAGTCTTAATTTATGCAAGAAATTTTGTCTTGAAAAAAAAAAGAAAAGTGGGGGAAAATTATTATGTCTTTTAAATAAATAAATAAAAATTAATATTAAATTGAATTAAGAATTAAATATTCTGTACTTTAAAAACAACAGAATAAAAACTAATAACAATTGCTTTAATAAATTAAATATTTTCTAGTATAATTATTGTTTAATAATTCATTAGTCCAATGCTCAATTAATTCATGTAAAATGTAGTTAAGCTGATTTTAAATACTATTATTTATGAAATTAAATATTTGAATATGAGATGTGATATTTAATGATTTAATGAAACATATGAATGAAAAATGAAGTTGAATAATAATATTGACATACATGAATATTTACCAACAATGCACTATAGACACTAAACTGATATGACTAAATGACTATTTTAATGATGATGAGTGAAACATACTTCACTGTTTATATTATAAATTAAAATATGTAAAGCAAATGAACTAGAGAAACACCAAAACAAGTCTATTTATTTGTGAACAAACAAAACAAATTAACACAAACTCAAACTGAACTGACTATGTTTATAACAAGCCACCCCCTATCCTATCATTAATTGTACCCTAAAGTAAGCCACTAAACATATAATAAATTTTAAATTGCACCTATAAGTAATTCTAATCATAGTTTTAAATCATAAATAATTTTTTTTTAAATTTCACATTATTTCATATTTTTTTAAGAAGATAATATCAGATGTTACTGATATAATACCACACAATTACAAATAATATTTCTGGTGCCAAACCAGAAGGTCACTATATATATATATATATATATATATATATATATATATATATATATATATATATATATATATAAAATTGAAAGAGCAAGTTTTAGAAAAGAGTTTTTAAATCATTATCTCCCCCTCTCTTCTACCTCTGAAATGCTATACTTAACTTGAAACAAACTAATCTAATATTCTAATACTACTCATTATTTCACATTCACTCGCAATTATACACATATAAAAATATCATTATGTATGTGCATGTTTTATCCCATAATAACAAAATATTATTTAAAACCAAAATAATAATAATATATTAGTTAAAACTAAAATCATAATACCATAAAAAAATTGTTTTACATATTCATATTTCATAACTGTAAAATTAATAAACAAATAATTTTCATACATTCAAGATCATTTATGAAGCTCAAAGTTATTATTAGTAAGACATTCTTGTTTTTAATCGATCTGAATAGTCTTTAAAAGTTCTTTAAATAAAATGTACCACTTTATTGCTAAAATGTTTATTAAGACTGATATCATAAAGAAAATAGATATAAAAAGTCATATTACCAATCTTTTGTTTGTGGCGAATTTCCAAGGGTTCAAACTTGTCTTGTATAATGTCTATATTTCTGCAGCTACTATTTCCGTTTTATGTGGGAACAATCTCTTTCTTGAGGTGTATAACTATTTGATGATGATGACTCTATTGAGGTTATTTGCTTTAGTGGACAATTTGGAAATCATTATATTAAATTTTCTTCTCTTCCTGTCAAGCATGTGGATGAAATACAGCAGTTGTTTTCCCATTTGTAAATTTTCTTGAGTTTAAAATCAGTTGTGGTAACAATTAATTGGACTTGATGATTAATATTTATCAGTAGATTAATTCATCTTCTTTGAATGCAGGTGAATGCTTTCTTCCTTCTATTAAAAACATCTTATTTCTCTGGTCAGTTGAAAGGTGTAGAATATTATTTTAGACACAACATCTTTTCTTTCCTATGTGATGTGCAGCTTCCTCCAGATGGTCCGGCAAATGGAACATATATATATATAATTTTTCTAGCCAGACATTTCTTATATTTTCAGCATTCAATTGGATAGTTTAATAATCTGAATCAAAAACAATAATCCTAATAATAATTCAAGACAGCTTTTTATATCCAATTTTTAGCTAACTTAACCAATCAGAGATAGCATCACTTGCTATTTTTGGACAAATTTGTTTTAATTAGATCTCTAATTTATTTTCAACTAAATTATTTTTCAACTGAAAAGTTTAATCCTTTTTCCAGACACTTTTGTTCAAAAAAAAATAGACTCAATCCTTATTTCCTTTCTTTTCTTTTTTTTTTAACATCCAGGTAACATTTCAAATCTTTGAGCTTCCTTCTTTAGATCTTGAGATAAGACAATTTCAAAATTAGAGTTCTCACCCATTATAAGCTCCCAAAGTGAAACAATCATTTACAAAAAAAAAGATTGCTACAAAGATCAATATCTGATTAAACAGATTTCCTCTTTTAACAAAAAATTGTACAAAAAAAATAATTTGACAGATTTAATACTTTCTTTTCTTTCAATATTTAGTAAATGTAAAATTCTGTATGTAATGTACACACATCCTTCATTCTTTCAAATCATTCATAAACTAACCTTAAATAATATGATTGCTAGCTTAGTAATTACAACCCAATTATTTAATTAAGTCTGTAACTTTTAAATCGCAATTATAATTAAAGAAAAGCAAAATAAAAGTATAGAATAAGACATTAAAATTGATCAAGCACAAGTTAGTTTTAAAGAAAGTTAAAATGTTGAATATTTGAAATATAAAACAATTAAATAGCTTACACATACACTGCCTATACGTATGCATTATAACTTTGCTTTTTAACAGAAAAACTAAATATTAAATAGTTTAAATGTGTATATTACCTTTCTATCAACACACAAACAAATAAAGCATATAATTGTTGACCCATTCTCTGTCTAAAGTGTTTAAGATTTTGATCTGGTAGGGTTTGAACTTGGATTCCCTACAGCTTCTTTTATGGTTATATAAAATTGTGATGATGATTTTTGGTTTACCTTTTCTACATGCACATTACTATAAATTTATCTAGTGACTAAATTGTAATGGCACAACTTTCTCCCCCTTCGGATAAAATCATCAGCACTTTTGTTTTAACTATATTTTTTAAAAAAAATCCTAACTAATAAATACACTAATAATAATAAACACTTATAATATATATATAAAATAAAATAACTACTGGTAAATATATTTTTCATTAGAAAACCTAAAAGTAATTTATTTGGAGATCTTTGCCAGACTATTCTGCTGAAGTATAAGGGATCAAACTCTTAGCATTATAGGTCCCCTTATTCCCATCAAGAGCAGCAAGCATAAAGGCATTATCCCCTATTTTTTTAGTAATTTGGAATGGCTTTTTCTTTTCAAATAATATCGTGGTCTGCATAAAATTGCACATGTACATCCAGTCCCTTTTTAATATTTCCTTTTTTCATCTTGACTGGATATTTATAAAACATATCTGGAGCAATTATTTTATATAGCCTCCTATTACAAACCCCATTTAGAAATATGGACTCTTGGTACCATATGTAATATGCCTTGAAGTTTTTCGGAGAGATTGATTCTCTATACCATACATACTTTATTTTTAAATTTTCTAAAAAGATTGACTCCCTGTACCATATATAAGGCACTTTGAAGTCTTCCAGAGAGATTGGCTTTCTATACCAGATATCATTCATCCTTAAATCTTCCAGAGATATTGATTCTCCGGGCCATATACAATTTATTTTTAAATTTTCTAGAAAGGTTGACTCTTTGTACCACATATAAGGCACATTTTACTTTTCCAGAGCATTGAAATTTTTCAGAGAGATTGATTCTCTGTATGATACACACTGGACATTTACATTTTTCAGAGAGATAGATTCTCTGTGCCATATATAATGGACATTTAAACTCTTCAGAGAGATTGACTCTCTGTACCAGATATAATTCATCCTTAAATCTTCTAAAGAGGTTGATTCTCTGTGCCATGTATAATTTATTTTTAAACTCTCTAAAAAGGTTGACTCTTGGTAGTGTCCGTAATAATATTATAATAAAGTATTTAAATTTCTCCGTATTCCGGCATGCCGCCATATTTCTTTTCATGTTCAATTTGTGTGCATGCTCATACTAATGGAATAAGCAGTTGACCAGTACAATATATATATATACAGGCTTAAGGTTTAACTCCTCTTAGATTTATACAATTCTATATAATAATGTATGCGGATTTAAATTCTGGGATTAATGGGTATTAGGAATAATCACATTGACTATCTTTGGACTAAGTCTGATAATTAATGATGGCTAGACTGGGTATCCATCCATAATTTTTGATCATTATTTTCATTGATCATGTCTATGTCCAGAGAGAATCTATCCCTTGCTGCTATAGATACTGTGGAGGTAGAGTGGCATCTCTAAACTGAAAAACATCTATAGGTCAGGTTCAAATTCCTTCTCAGCCTTTTAGATGTTAGCCTCTTAATTTATTCACTACTATCTCAAAAAAGTATAATTGGCAATACCTCATAGGGTATGAGTAATAGTTATATTTAACTAGGTTTAGAATGAGAGAGAAATAAACAACTACACTTAAAAATATTATGAATATAATAAATAAAAAATTATTTACAGTCATTACACTACTTATATGATTCATAGTGATGAATCCAACACATAAAAATACATATATATATTTATGTGTATATTTATTCATATCAAAAAAAAAAATCATATAACTAGATTGAATTCAACTTACAAGCTCGGATATGCTTACATTCCATATAAAACGATTATATAATTATTATTATTATTATTATTCATCTATAAGTTTAATAATATGGCAAAATATAAATCACTCAATAAGCAAATATATACAAGTTATAATAAATATTAAATATTAATAATTGAAAAAGAAATTTCTAAATTCTATTTGCTATAGCATTTGGAAACTAATGTTCAAAAAAGAAGAAAAAAAATTGAATACATATTCAAAGGGAAAATTGTTAAAATTATTCAGAAAATATTAATACTAATTTTAATTTTGCTGCAATAATAATGATGTATTAAAATAATAATAATATTAATAATAATAATCTATTTATTTTAGTCTGTTGTTGTTGTTGTTGTTATTATTATTATTATTATTATTATTATTATTATTATTATTATTATTATTATTATTATTATTATTATTATTATTATTATTATTGTTGTTGTTGTTAAAGGCCTTTTATTTTAAATAAAAATTTATCTTAGCCAGGCATTGGTGGTTGGTTGAGTGGTTAGCACCGGCTGCCTTAAAAGCAGTTGTTCTCCAGGTATATATATAGGTTCCTGGATGATTGCTATGACACAAGAAGCAATTTTTTATCTAGGTACCATTTCAGAATTCTGATTTTAGCCTTTGAATGAATGAAAGTAGGTTCAAACTCCTTTTTAAAAAATTGATTTATAAGACAGTTTTTATTGGGGAAGGTTTAAATAGTGATTTCTTTCTCTGGTTCAGAATGATGGTATATCAGGATTATGCATCCGTCATGGATAGACTGACAAAAATCATGTAAAAGATAGCAAGTATTGCTAGTTCTAGATCCCAACAGTTGGTATATTTAGGGATGACAAATTTTAATGTTGGCATCTGCAGAAGGCTACATAATTTTAGGTTTAGTAGGCCAGTGTACTAATAAGATTTTCCAATCCAGGACTGAGATTTTCAGCTATTGCATGGTTTTCCATCAATAGCATTAATTATTCACAAGGTAGTTGCTTTTTAAATGAGATGGTAATATTATTCTAATCAGATTTAAACTTTTTAGAATGTTGCTAAACAGAGTTTTTGCTGGTTGAAGTGATTAAAAATTCCTTACAGCTTTGTTTTTCAGTTGGCAGGTGAGATTACTATTTGCTGGTTATAAGCTCATGCTGGAGAATGCAGTTCATCTTCAGGTGCTTTAGCAGCACAAAACCTTAAATATGGCAACTGGATCAAGTTCTGTGTTCATTGTCAAGATGGACGCAAGTAAATATGGAAAAAATCAAAACACAAACAGTATCAACTGAAACAAAACAATAAACAGAATTAGTAATCTTAACAAAATCAAAAAAATAATTAGAATAAAATATAATTTTTAGTTGGTCTTTTTATAGATCTCAACTTTATTGTGTAACTCATTCAAGAATTTTTGGAATCTCTTTAATTAGCAAACAAGTGATTAAAATTTTTGAACCAGATAAGCCAAATATTTTTAATTACGGAATTCCAAATTACAATTAATCAATTAAAAATTTTCCACATAATAATACTTAATGAAAAAAAACTATATTTTGTTAAAAATCTTCATTAATAACAAATTTATTAGAATTGATAAAAAAAAAAAAACATTTTAAGATTAGATATTGTGCATGAATTATAAAAAAATATTTTACAAAAAGATAATAAATTCAGCTTTAAAGTACACATTTTTTAAAAAATTACATTTAAATAAACTGAATTAACCTTAAAACATTTTTATTAAATGTGTCCATATACTTAAGACCCCATTTATACATATAAAAAACACAATTTAAATTAAAATTAAGTTTGTGCTTAGCCAACACTAAATACTTGCTTCTAGTTTAAGGAGAAAATAAATAAATAAAATTAATCATAAATGTAAACAATTTCTTTTTTAAAAAACAGTTGTTCTACAATTAATGGAAATAAATTTACCTTAAAAATCAATTAAAATTACATTTGATGAATGGTTTTACTGTCATCAGTCAATTAAATGCACTCTCAAAATAATGTTTCTTTATCATTGTACATTTTATTTAGGTCTTGCATCATTTTTTCTTGTAAGTTAACCTCTATCTGGTGTTTCATTTTTTGACATTTTAATATGATTGCCTAATATTGTAACAGTCAGAAAATGTGTGACTCGTAAACATAGTGCAGAATTCGACCACCATACAGAACAGCAGCACCATCGAGTAGCGAAGACACCTGTGGTACTGAGTGCGAACATAGTTTATCGGTTCCACAATACAATCCACGAAGCAACGCATCTGATGCGACATTAGTAAATATTTCCTTAGGCATGGTGGTCAGGGATGTGCAAGAGACTCATGATTTTATTCTCGAGTTAGCCAATAATCAAACTAATATTAATTAAACATTCATATTTACATAATCGAGGAAATATTATATAGAATGGGTATCGAATAAATGAAACGTAAATGCAGACATATAGTTTAAAATTATTTATTAACACATTTTAATAAAACAATCTAATAATATTTTATGGACTAACAGCTTCAGTAGCGGGATTTGCAACATGATTATATTTTAAAGAATACATTTATTTATTTAGACATTATTTTATATTGATGATTTCAGTAGCGGTATTTCCGATACTGAAATGTTTACAAAAGGAATTCACTTATTTGAAGGTGTAATCTAGCTACCTAAAATTCTCGAGTGAGTATTTCTAATGCATGCCTGGAGGAATTTATACCTTTGCAATGCAAGAGTCTAAAGTAAGATTTAAGAGTAGCGGCAGACATATATTTATTTAATTAAAATATTTATCTTATGACTAAGGGCAAACATTTATTTGAGAGTGAATTATGAAGATAATGCAGAGGCGGAGTGATATATAGAATAATAAAACTAAGTAAAGGAACACGTGGTACGCTTTAGAAAGGCGATATGGAATGGCAGTATATCGAAACTGCAATGGCGTGAATGAGTTTATAAGGATGTCGGGCTGGTCTCTGCCATCGGCCCGACGAAGTAAGGTGTCACATAAGCATAACCAGGGACAAGTGGTCCATATCGCAGTTTTCTGGCTGGCTGCATGACATTGTCAAATCCCACGGGAGCACCCATTATGTCCGCTTGTGTAGGACGACTGGGGTTAAGTTCAACCCTGAAGAACCCCGGAAATTTCATGGCGGAATGGGTCATCGCGTCTCTAAAACGTAACACATGTATAATGTACAAACGATTAGGATGAGATTTAAATAGATTTCTAATTCGGCCCTACATTATCAACATTTACTAAAGAACGTTGGTGACTCTCAAAGAAATGTAATTTTCTGGAATTATTTATGATGATTTAATAAATACAAAACAGATATAAATTGGGAATTATTGTAACTAATATGTCAGCCATTTGTGAAGTAGTAGACCACTGCATTACAATAAATGATGCCATTGAATGCGTCTCGATTTATATGGAAGTTAAGTTATTTAGGAAAATACATATTATGAAAATGTGACATGCATTCACTGTTTCAAATGATCATAGATTTAAACTTTGAAAATAGAGACAATTGTGAGCATGCAATAATTAGATAATAAATATAGATAAAATGTAGATTTTAAAAATACGCACCCAAGATAGAATGAGGTAAGCTAGATTAGTAAAGAAATTTACACATTAAATTAATTATTCAATTTTAGTTATACAAATGGTAGTTTTACATTTTATAATTTAGATAAGTAGTATGAGAAGAGCTATAGCATATTATTAGAGTACTCTAGAGTTTGAACACAGACAGGTACCTGTTTTATAAGAAGTTTTCCGAGTCCATTGGTTAAGTAGCAAATAGTTCATGAGTGGCAATTCTTTCTGGTATTTAGACGTTTCATTTTACTTTCACAGCAGCAGCAGCCTTCTCATTTATTTCAGGCAGCAGATCTTCATGGTGAATTTATGATGGGCAATGGAAAGTTCGACATCCGATAGGCCATCTCCCGATGGAGAATAATCTAGGTGCTTTACTCGGTCATACCTTGGCAGGAACAAATTCTTTTTATTATTTTTGGAGACTCTCAGTGATCGAGAGCAAAGCTAAAGCTTAAGTGAATGTCTCCAGCAAGTCTAAGATGGCCTCTTTTTTTTATCTTGATCTTTCACATTTTTGTTAAAATATTTTTAGGTTCTACTTAATCTGCCCTGAGGATAATCAATGCATTTTGTTGGTTTTTTTAATTAAAGAAAGCTGCCATTCTATTGTTCACATTTTACATTTACTAATTATATTTTGGGGAATTTTTCTTTAATTAATCTATTATCTATCACTAACTGATGCTTTTAAATTTCAAAGACAAAAAAGGGAGCATAAGGGATTATTTTAACTTTTAATTAAATATTACATCAGATTTTTTTAGAATTAGTTTATTAAACCAAATTTAAAACAAGCAATAAATATCGAACTTTATAATCCAAAATAAATGATTAAAATTATATAAAATCATATAACTAAAAAGAAATCTAAATTATATTATTTTATCCCTATTTTATTGTGTTTAATTTGGAGATCAAAATGTTAAGTGGTTAACATGCTGAATTCTACAGGTATATTTCTACATATTTTAATATTGCTACACACACAATTCGATACCCAAAAAAGTTTAAAATTTGGGCAGGATAGACCGGTCAGTGAGAGACAACAGAAAAGGGCTGGAAACTTAAGATTCAGACAGCTAATCTTAATGTTTCAATATTATA
>JAQFVV010007978.1:0-47100 GCA_028023455.1 Epiperipatus broadwayi
TACAAGATGAAATATAATTTCCTACTTTATGTATAATATTAAAATAAGGGAGTGTAATAAAATGATAATTAAGAATAGAATGGCCGTGTATAAGTTTTTGCCTGCTATTTTATACCTCCAATAGTCTGTAATTATTGAGTTTTGTTTCTCGTGATGATTTTCTTCATATTTACAGCTGAAATTGAAGTGACTATATTGCACGAAAAAATCTTTCTCATTTGAAAGTTTTTTATAACTTTGGGCGTTTGTTTTCTGTGGTTCTTTAACATTATGCGATCATTAAGCTCATCTAAGTTAAATAAATAGTGGTTGAAATCACTCAATTATTTCTTTAATTAATGTTATTGTCTAACATTTTAATAATATTAATTAAATAAAACAAATCCGCCGAAGTATTTCCTCGATTAATTTTGACTGACGTATGTATTGTATGTTAGTAAGATCAACATCAAAAATAATTCATTCCAGGTTTAAATCATTATATTTATATATAATAGTAATTTTTATATGCGGGTAGTATTTTAATTTTTTATTGAGTCCTTAAAATTCAGACTATTTCTTAATAGTTGATATACCTTGTTAAGTTAATAATCGCTAGTATTGCAATTAATATAAAAATTCTAGATAATGGGCTTATTATTATTTATTCCAGTTAACTATATAATGTATTTTAGCCATCTGATACCATTAATCACATTTGTCTTAATAACTTATTGTCAGGAGACAGTCATATTTTTCATTTAACATTTGTTTAATTCATATTTATGTTCCAGTTTTTTTTCCCTTTTGCCTACTACTCTTTACTGACATATTTCTTTCATCTGCTTTCATAGTAAATTTAAATCCAACTTAGTTCTGTTAAACCTAATCCTAACCATACTTTCAGATTCTGAAGAATCTAAACAATTTATTCTTCAGGAATAAAATCTTAGGATTTAAATATATAGACCAAATGGACATCCTAGTAGTAAATATGAAATTCTACTAATTTAATTTTGAGTTTTCTAAACAATAATATCTCCTTAGTTAAATTAACTGTAGTAGTTGGGGATGGCTTAGTTACTGATGTTAAGAAAACTGTTATGAATAACGATTTTTGTAGATTTGTAAAAATTGCTTTCTTCAAAACTTTTTAAGGTTGCTGAATAGTGTTTTTAACAAGGTCGTTTTCATTCTGATTCTCTTTATATTTAAAGTAATCTATTTTTTCAGGCTATGAAAATAGTTTACTATCAGAAACAATAATTATAGAAAAATCATAATGTGCAAGAATGTCATATTACCCTTTACTGCTTTATAAGCCTCAATATTTTTTGACCAGGTATATTCTGCTTATTATTCAAGTTTATAAATTATAAACTTTACAAGTTTTTGCATTGTCTATATGGAGATTTTTTCATATAACCTTGGTGCACATTTCAAGAAATATAAAGATTTGGTGGTGCTTTTTACTATTTTGATTGAAGCATATTCTGGTACTCATTTTTCTTATATATTTCTCAATCTGCATGATTAAATTAGACTTACCAGATATAAGCAATGCAATAAAGCTTCTAATTTTCTACATCAGATTTTTTTTAGAAGTTGTTTAAAAATTTATTTTTTGCCTCCTGTCAGAACTAAAATAAAGCTAAAACTAAACATTAACTGATACTTTATAAATAAATGACGATTGTTACAGGCTTTTTATAAAGTCATCAACAGTTTGAAGATCTATCATTTATCCAAACATTTTTAATTGGCGGATATAAGTAGACAATATTTTCTCCTGTCTCGATCCACATTGTTCCCATATTATTACTTGAGGGTCTTGAAATAATATCTTCAGAATCATAAAGCTTATCCTTTGTCTTGTTTTCTTGGTAACATATTGGTGCAAATATATACTTTTTTTCACCTTATATATTATGATATATTTAGCAGAGATTGTTATACTTCTTCATCTTATCATTTATGGTCTATATTCAGGTAGAGTTGGATATTATTATTACTTAAAATCACCTAGAAAAATATATGATTGATAATTGTACTTAACTAAACTGAGGGTACAGGTAGCTACTGAGTCTTTTTTAAAATCAAACAGGATAGATATTGTTTTAATCTAGCTATCTGTAATTCGTCCTTGAGTCTTCATTAAGGTGCATTAAAACCCATGCTATGAAGTATTTACCTTACAAACTGAATGCTCAGTTAGTATCATCATCATCATCATCATCAACCATTGTTTGTCATTTTCGGGATAAGGTTTTTTGTTAATCCATCTTCTCCATTTTTACTTTCTTCTTAATAGTTGTTCCTCTTGCAATATTTTCTTTATTTATCCATCTCATCTCAAATGTAACTTCTCTTTCTAGTCTTTACAATCTCTTGAACTAGTTTGTACTGATCATCGACTATCATCTTCAGAAATATGTCCAGCCCAACTCTATTTTAATCTTTTATTTTTTCAATAATATTGTTACAATTGTTTGTTGTCTCATCATACATTAAGGCTCGATTTCTTCTGAAGAGCCCCAACATACATCTCTCCATACTCCTTTGAGTGGTCTAAAGTCTCTACAGATATTATTGATATGTCTGGAGTCCAGATCCTATAGGCAAGAACCGGTAAAACATATTTGTTGAAACTATCTTTTCAAAAGAGAGATAGCTTCTTTAGTATTTCAAAGATTTTTCTAAAAAGTATTCAATCAAGTTTACTTTCTACAGACACTTCTCCATTATGTTTTCATCTACTCACACTAAATTCAGAAGTATCTATATTTAAATTCCCTTCTCAATTTTCTATATTAAATAAAACTATCAATTCTTATGTGAAATCCATTGAATAGATTTTTTGTATATTTTTCCACTATCTTTACTTTTATCCCAAACCCCCCAAAGAATTTATTTAACAGTTTAGGATATTTCAAATTTTTTAAAAAATTTTGAAATCGCACTTCATGATTCCAATAAAATCGTGTAGTTTTTTGATATTTTCTATTTTAATTACAATATGTATAAATTTTTTTAATTTGATCTGGTAGAGGTATTTTTAGTCTATCATAAATGGTAAATATAATTAAAAAGTTTTTATCCTTTCCTAAGTATTTCACAAACATATTACATATCCATTATACAGACATTGTACAATCCTTTTGTCCAAGAGGTAGTGAAGTAACATTGTTAATGGATTTAGCTAAATGTTGTTAGAATGTCATCAAAGTAAGGTAGAAACACCTTTTAAAACTCTGCAGCAATACAATTCGCTTCTTTTAGAAAAAATGGTAGATCTGTTATCCCAGGTGTAATTTTGTTAAAGATAAGAATGATTTTTACAAATTTTTTATTGGCAGAAATTTAGTAAAAGGTAGTATTCAGATTTCATTTTTGTAAAATGAGAAATATTTTTGAATTTTTTAAGGATTTCTACTTTTTTATCTAAAAATTTATTCATTGTGATTCTACTATAAATCCACTATTTGCCTTTTATATCAGCAGAAACAGACATAAATTTAGTCTAAATTTTTGTATTGTCATAAGAATATTATTGGTGAATATGGAAATTTTTTTTGCTTTTACTCTCTATTCACAATGAATTTTGTGTAGTATTTAGATAGCTGATCTAAATATTTCCAGTCAATTCTACCTTGGTTTGGACAACACCTGTATGCCCCTTTGTACCATAAAAAATAAATTTATAGTTTTAGTTGTACTACTTGGAATTATGAAGACATCTTTTTAAGGTTAATCTTATCCCTAAAACCATTTTTTGGTTGAATTATCTCAACTAGTTTGCCATTCACAATATGTATCAAATGGAATGTTTCAACTTTTGTCTATTTTTTTATTGGTAAGTTGTCCTTAAGGCTCTCTGAAGTTTTTCAATAAATTAGCCATTTGTATAGTAAATTTTTAGGGTCATGTAATCTAAGAGATGCAAAGGTTTCTGGCACTTCCAGAGACAAACACACTAATATTAATATTTAAAATGTATACCTGATACACTGGCCCATCCTTAACTTTAATCGATTTTCCACAAATTTGCAACATCAACAGAAATTATTCTGATTGCACTGGTCAACAAATTAAAACTGATTGAAGTAACATTGATGAAAATGAAAAAAACTGAATTGTTACATATTTTATGGTTAAATCCAAAAAATGGTATTCTATATATTATAACATGTACAAGTTGTTTTTGTAATAGGTGATAGTGACTGGACTAAAAAAAGACATATTTTAGCAATGTAATATTTGTTTAATAAAATTAGGTAAAAAATTATAAATCTAAGCATACACTTGACTAAACATTATATGCAATAAAAATTATAAAATGTTACAAGAAGATATCAAACAGTGATAAAAATTTTACTTTCTTTTTTTCTTTTACATTCAGTAAAATCATTTCTTCTTAAAAACCAACTGTAGTCACCCAACATAGATGGGCTCTAGCATCCCCTCATATTGTATTTTTATTGTCCTGATGTCCCGTGAAAACTTTCTCCTTGATCATCACTTACTGAACCCAAATTTTGCAGAAAAAAATATAAATATAAGTACAAAAAATGCATTTAAGCTGACATGTAGCATGCTAATATTTTATAGGCTTCTAAAAATCTCATCTATGATAGTTTTATAGTTTTCATCTTTTTAATTACCCATAAATCCTTCAATCTACTTTACAAAACAGTTCTAGCCAGTAATTTCTTGTTTTTTAACTAGTTTTTGAAAATGGAAAATGACTTAAAAGTTTTTTTAATTGAGGTCTCAAAAAAATGCATTCTCTTTTAGTTTTGCATCATTTAACTTAGAAAATATTTATTTTAGGCATTTGAAACTAATACCTTCTTTGTCCATAGCTTTGTCTAAGCGCAACATGGGAGAAGTGGGAAAAGTACCTTTTTGGTGTTAACAAGAGAGAACATATTTTATATTTGCGTACCTGGTTCAAAAGAAGGTCCATGAGGCCAATCTTTCTTAATGAACTGTTCTTGTATAGCTTGACTATCCCATAGACACAAAAACAATAATACATTGTAAACTCCACTTGAAGCTCTCAGAAATATATCTAATACTTTTAAATCTCCACATATATCCCACTGAAATTGTTTATATTTAACTTGAATTAGTATGGTAGCTAAGGTATCATATTTTCATTGTCAATGAATAGGTTAAAGGAATATATGGTTTTTTCGTTTTCATTAAGAAGCAAGACTTTTAAGGCTGTATTTAGACAAATATATGAAATGCACCACTCAGAAGGTAACATGTTCCACATTAAGCCATTCATTAAACCATCAATATCATATCAGACACATAATGATCCCCTTCCATTTTATGAAAACTGGACAACATGTTATCTCCTATTTTTTGCTAAAGTAAACCACTTACTTTTTTATCTCACCAGTTCTACTGTTAAAGTCTGGAACCAAGAAGTTCTGATACCTTTTGTTTTAATAAACCCAATTCATGTACTCAAATCATTTAATTCATTCTGAGTTATTAAGTGAGGTTCACTGGTATCTTCCGATCTATATAGGGTCACTACTGGTATTCTCAGAAAGTTGTGATCAGTTCCTGATGAAGAAATAAAATCACTGGGAAAGATAACATTGTGCAAGTTTAAAGGTACAATTGGCATCAATAATTATTGGCTGTGAGAAACTGGTATCAGTGCAGAAGGCAGTGCTGAATACCCAATTTTGTCCCTTTGCTTTGTTGAATACCTTTCTGTTTTAGTTACACTGGAGTAGCAATCACTTACATGGTCAGAAGGTTTTATCCACACCATAGGAATAGCAAACCACATATAATTTTTCTTGTGATGCATCCATTGCCATACCTTTACATGACAAGTCACACACCAAATATGAGGGCAAAAGTTTTATCTTGATTACCAAATTGGCACTTAAAAAATACAAAAAAAATATGTGTTTTTAACTTCTGAGGACATAGATTTAGTCTGTGCCTTTAAAATAAATCATCCACATATGTAACAAAATATATCTACTGGATGTTCACAAAACAGAATCAAACTAAATTTTAAAGAAACATACAAGGGTCCTTTGAAGGTTTGTGTAATAGATTAGAAATACCCAACACTATCTCTTGTGGTAATTCTTCCTTCATAGGGTAAATCCAGGTACAAATAATTTACATAATTCTATCATATATGGGAAAAGGTGTTTTAATAACTACCTAAATAAAACACACACAAAAAAGCATTTTATTAATGTTACAAAAATCATGTTAATCAGAGTTTTTTAGTGTCTGTATTTTTAAAATTTAATACAATAATTTTTTTCCTCATTTCCATAAAATTGTTGGGTATTTAAACCCCACTTTTCATTTTAGTAAAAAAAAATACACTGATCTTTATCCCTAAAATCTGAAATAATATATATATACCTTTCTATTTATATTGTATTTTTGTGTGACCTAATTTATCTCAGTTTATAGCATGAAACTATTTTCTGAATTTTTTGCTGCTTTATCCTCGTATATTTTTTTTCCCAAACTCATTAATTTTTCTAGATATTTTCGCTATGAAAGCGTCATATTTTATTTTAATCTTTTAGAATCAAAGATAATTATAGTACAAATCTTTTGATTAATTGCGTTTGACACATAAAGGAGTTTTCAGTTGTCAAATATGGGAGGAGCAAATGTAAAAAATAAATAAATTCTTTATGTTAAAACATAAAAATAAAATATTTGCTTTCCTAGAAATATATTTTTTAATGATAAACATTTAAAATGACATGTTATTGATTATTATATTAGCTGAAATACACAGGCTTATATATACCTGTGTCTATATATGTAATAGGATATGAGCAAAGACTTTCACATGACCCACCACTCTCCACATTATCTCATAACACTGATACACTTGAACACACATATGTTGAAAAGATAAATAATCACCAATATACGTATTTCATGCTAAACCAGCAATCATCAGTTGGTCCAGATTACCATCTCTACACATATATGCTACAAGTGCTCAGATATATATTAAGATAGCAAATCCTCCTACTTTAATAGACAGGCTTCAATCCACTCCACACTGCAACTCTTCAACCGTCCATCCAATTGAAAATCCGATGATGGAACGCTCAAAGGCCACCCTGAGGCCGAGATTATTGTCACACCCATGTGGCCTCAGGGTGGCCTTTGAGCATTCCATCATCGGATTTTCAATTGGATGGACGGTTGAAGAGTTGCAGTGTGGAGTGGATTGAAGCCTGTCCATTAAAGTAGGAGGATTTGCTATCTTAATATATATCTGAGCACTTGTAGCATATATGTGTAGAGATGGTAATCTGGACCAACTGATGATTGCTGGTTTAGCATGAAATACGTATATTGGTGATTATTTATCTTTTCAACATATGTGTGTTCAAGTGTATCAGTATTATGAGATAGTGTGGAGAGTGGTGGGTCATGTGAAAGTCTGTGCTCATACCCTGATTATTATATTCTAAATAAAATATATCGATGTAGTTCTTTAAAAAAACAAAGCCATTTAATTCTGTTAACGATAAATCTAAATATAAAAGCCTTTGTTTATTGAACTCTTATTTATTAATGTTGTTCTCAACTCTCAAAAAAAAAAAAAAAAACGTTAACTACAGTCTTTCAAATTATAAATAAATGTTGATTTATAAACAAATATTCAAATTCCACTGAAATGAACATTTTAGCCAGATAAACATTGCATTTGTAATCTATGATTAATTTAACATGTTAAAGAAAAAAAAATCTTAAACATCTAATTCTATTTACACTGAAATAATCTTTAATCATAAATACAGAACAAGAAATATTTATATAAGTGAAAATATCATAAATAATAATGAATGAGTGTATTACCATTTTTGCTATCCTATGAATTTGAAAACATTCAATAACAATTTGAGCTGCAATATTAAAAAGAGAACATTTTTTAGCCTACTAGAAAATATTATATATTATTTTGACATGCAGACTCTAAATTTAATACTTATTTGTGTCATTTTTGATTGAAATTTATATCATTTAATATCTATTACCAATAGTGAATTTTTAATTTATCACCTGTTTTATAATATATCTCTTCTACATTTTGAGTGCATTTATTTTATGATTTCAAGATATATCTTTATCATTATATCAAAAGCCTCTAAAATTTTTCGTATTTATCCTTGTTAACTAATGAATTAATTCTAATTAAACACTTTCTCTTAGTTTCATAATATAATGTGTGATATTGAATATTTTTCCAGAAATAATCTCACCTTTATATATTATGTAATTATTCTTTATGATTGTTATATTATCAATGTTAACATTTAGGTGGGTTTTTTTATTATCTCATTAATTAAGCAAGATATAAGTTATTACATGATAGCTAAATTATGAAATATGAACTATGCCTATACAATGTTCACATTCTGCTTTTTGAGAAATTCCTTAAATTTCATTTAGATTAAGTAGATATTGCTTGCTTTATTTCAAAGTGTGAATGTTGAAATACACAAATAAATATGACTCTCTTTATGGCCAACTTATAATTATATTCAGGATAAGTAAAAATTATAAACAATTTCAGGTTTTTTTTATTGTAATTTAATACAAAGTATCATAAAATTAATTGACAATTACAGGTGTGAATATAGTATTGCCTAATTTAAGATCCAAATTAAGCTGTCATATGTAACAGAAGATACATATCTATAGATATCTATGTACTAAATCTATATTGTTCCTAGAAAATGTTTATTAATTTATACTGATATATTCTTCTGTAAAAGTACTTACATTTGCATAACCGTTAATCTCATATAAAAAGCTTGTGTTTAAATTATGACAAAATGAATCATTTAAAAGCAAAAAACCCAACAAAATAAAAAATAACAATGCAATTATAATAATTCAATTTCATTAAAGAATTAATGTATTTACCTCCTTTGAATATCTCAAGAAATGCATACCTATTTTTTTTATATTACAATCAATAATTTAAAAAAAAATATTTGGAAAGTTCAAATACTTTCAAATGGCATATTGACAATTGGGAAATGTTCTAACTAAATATATGTGACAACACATTATCATATGACAATAACTGAATAATCTAATTGCAATAGATTAAAACATCTTGACAATTTGAAATGAATCTTTTTGAATACATTAAATATTTTACATAGTTAACTTCAAACAAGAAGAAATTCTTACAAAAATTCAATATCTGCAAGTTTTGAATTAGCACTAAAATGATTTATCCTCTTAACAATCTTGACTATATCCATAATAACATTATTGTGAAAGTCATAAAGATTGACTTATTTAAATAAATAATTTCATTTTATAAAAAATTATCAATCTCAGTGTGTAATATGGATTTCCATGAAAAAATATACATGAGTTCAAAAACAACTGTACTTTCAAAATTAATATTTCCATGATCAGCTTCAATATACAATTTTTTGCTTACAGTTTGGTAAGTTTTCATAAATATTATTTTTTTAATTTAATCTAGTGGAGAAAATTTGTTATATTTATATGATGACTAGAGTGTCTTGAGATATTTGATGGATTTTTAATTGGAAAATTCAGTTAAGAGAATTCCATAATTACAAGTTGTATGCATCATTATTTAAATAATTAGTCCTCTCAGGCAATTGTGTGAAAAAATATCCAAATGGGAACATTTGAAAAATATGGGCAAAAATCAACAAATGCAATTTTATATTTTGCAATCTAATTATTTTAACGCCCAAAGCAGCTAAATGAATTAAAAAATCATTTAAATTCTTCTATAATTACTGTTTAGCATAAAAAATTATTAATAATATTCACTGGCAGTAATATGATATGCTTAACAGAAAATCATTTTTATGCTTTTGTTTTGCTTATTTAAAAAGTCATTATTATTTATAGCTAAATTGTCTTTAAATCAGCCTTGCTAATATTACTGATTGTTTATGTCTCTTCCAAAAAATGTATTTAAAATGATCAAATCATTTACTATTAAAAAGCAATGTGACATTTGAGAATAATAAATGCTGGAGCCAAGCTTCAATTAAGGGACCTTTATCTTTTGAGTCTATCAATGTATCACTGCACTAAACTCTATGGAGAAATAATAATTGATTAATCACTCAAGAAACCATTAAAAGTAATGGATTGGCTTCAATTTTGGAATATTTAGTTTTCGAGACTGTTATTTTACCTTTGCAGTCAACAGAAGAACAGCAGTTTTAAATTTTTTTCCATGTAAAATAAATAAATATAATTTAATTTTATTATTCTTGAAATACTTTTAAAATATAACAATTTTTTATCATACTTTTTTTGGTAACGTATATTATCATAAAATTGTAGAACTTAATTGGGTGAGATAAAAAATTTAAATATTATTTTTTAAAAGTTAGATTAATGAAGGAATATTATTTTAATTTCTCAAATATTTTTCTTTAATTTTTTTTTAATAAAAACGAACTATACTTTTGCTTCTTTTTTTAAATTCACTTTTTCAAACTTACTTTTTTATATTTTTATGAATTTTATAGTGCAGAACTTTTACAATTTTGATTATTCGTATTTTTTAAAAATATAATAGATCTATTTTTATAATCAAGAAATTAGAATATAAATATTAAACTAAATGTGTAAATCATAATAAAATGTATTAACAATTTAAATAATTGAAAAAATTACAATTTCAAATTCAATAAAATATGCAATTTGCAAGAGGCAAAATAATTAATTCAACGTTTAGTAAAAAACTGTTGTTTAATATATATATATAAAATCATTTGACTGTGATAATTATATATTATTATAAAATAAAAATAAAATTAAAATACATTCAGCAATTTATATCAAAACTTTAAGGCTTTTTGTGCTTATCAATATCAGATATCTATAGTTTGCAAATTTCAAATATAATCTCTAATTTTTTAATCGTTTAGTATTTAAAAATTTCTTTTATTTTCCTTAACATCTTTTTTTATAATTTGTCTATTTAAAAAAAAAAATATTCAAGATAATTTTTCTTTTTTGTTGTTTAATCTTTTTGTTTCACCCTTATTTTAAAAACGTATATTTTTATAACTTTTATATTATTCAAATATGCGCTATTATTATTTTTTTTAATTGTAGCATCACTTATTACAGTTTATTTATTAAAATCTTAGTTTTAAATCATAAATATTAATAATAACACAATAGCATTAAAAATTTAAGCAATATTTCTAAATATATTGATATACACACGTATTATTAAATGAGATTATAAATAATGACTGGACAAACAAAGTATAAAGATATACAATTAAAAAAAAATTAAACAAATAAACCAAAAAAATCTTTGTTTTTTGTAACAGCTGTTTCTGTGTTTTAGAATGTTTATCACAGCTATTTTTAAAAGAAAAAGCAAAACAAAACATATTTTATATTCACATTTTTTGTATATCTTTTATATTTTTCTTCTATGCTAATCTAATTGCGTTTTTTATCAACTCACATGCGATTTTAGTAATATATATATATACAGCACTGTCATATCTTATTAAAAATATCTTATAAAGTAAATATCAATAAAGATTTATAGCAAAAATTTCTAATGCATTGGATTTTTTTTTAAAAAATGCAAATCTATAATTTAAGATAATAACTTATAAAATTCAAAGTAGTAAAACAGTAAAGGTAAAGCAATAAATTAATTCAAAGTTATATTTTAAACAAAACTCACCATTGATTTTCTCTGCTTATTTTCAACATTTGCATTAGGAGCAAAAATTCACTTTTTTATTTACTCCAGAACCATCAATTATGCTTGAGCAAATCAATGTAGCTTTATGTCATATATATAAAGATCAAACTTCAATGTTATATGTCACATAGTCACAATAAATAAAATCATCCTGTGTTATCAAATTCTTTTTTTTTTTTAAAAAAAATATTTATTTTCCATTGTAACTTTCATAAACAACCTCTGAAAAATAAAGTTGATAATAACTAGGAACATTGATTAACCAAGAAGAAAAAAACGTTTGGTGTGCTTATTTCTAATTGTTACTGATTTCAACTATTCCTAATATTTAAGAATCATTATAAAACTCTTTTTACAAGTGAATAAACATTCTTAGCTCAGCATTACTTTCACTAGATGTACTTTTTGTTTGTTTTGAGGATAATCCTTATTTTCAACAATATTTATAAAAAACATTAGAAGAGAAATATTTATAAAGATGGGAGGAGGGGATAGTTAAATGTTATTTTATTACTAATATCGTTATATATATATATAAATTCTAAGAGTTTTTCTTTGCTCATTGCAGTTTTGTATATATATATTAAAACTTTCATCCCTTCATTATTTTTTTTAAATACTATTATTAAAAATTAAATTAATTCAAATCCAGAAATTATTTTCTAATATGACAGTAATTTAAAGTAACAAAGAGATTACAAAACTTTTGTAATAAGCAGATAAATATCGACATAATTACATAAGTATTGTTTTAGATCCAGAAATAAAATAATTTTATAAGGTAGCATCAAGTAAAATATAGTTGATAATGCATAAGTGTGAGAGAATTTTCAAAAAATCTGATCATTATTCATAATTATATGATAATAATAAATTGTATTAATTATAAAATAAAAAGTATGTATAAAAAATTGAAAAGTAATTAAAGATAAAAATAATTATACAATGATAATGAGGGATTAAAATAGTATGGCAGGCAAAAGAAAAGACAATACAATTAATAGAGATTATAGGCTAAATGTATATAAAAAATGAATGAAATATTGATGAGTAAAAGTAGATTAATTCATAAAGTAGATTCAAATAAATGATGCAAAATTAAAAAGAAACTGCACTACATTATAAAAAAATTAGAAGAAGAATAAAGCTTTTGGTTAACAATGATTTAAAAGAAGTAGTTAAAAAATAGAAATCCTACAAAAATACATAGAATTTTTAACAGTAAATCAAGTTATAAAAAATAACATTAGGAGAGAATGGGATAAAAAAATATAGAAAAATAACATAATTACAAAGATTTTGAAATGGAAAAAAAAACAGCACATGGAGAATAAAGTAATGTTAAATGATAGGAATTACAAATTATTATTAAAAAATAAATATAATAAAAAATATGTAAATTGCAAATAAGAACTATATATATATACTAATAAAAATAGTAAAAATGAAATGTGACTATTAACCAAAAAAGAGAGATAAAATTATAGTTATTAATTGAGGAAATTTGCAAGCATTAACTGAAATAAAATATGAAAAAACATTGGAATAAGTATGATGATTACACATGAATGATTAAAGACTTGATAAAAAAAAGTTTGTTTTTGTGATATATGACTCGGAAGAATAACCAATTGATTTTCTTTCATCTATTAGAGAAAAAATTCTAACTTGAAAACTATGAGGATTTGAAACAATTACCCATATAGCTAAGATAATATTTCAGAGCTGTAATATACACACTTATGATAAATTTCTAAAATATTAAGATTTAAAAAACAATTTGTATTTAAAAAAAGGTGGAGGGATAATAAAGGCATTTGAAATAGGATCTATCATTAAGAAATATATAGATAGTAAAAAGAGGTAATATTTTTATTGTTTTTGAAAAGCAATTTTTATAGTAAATCAGATTACTTTTATTGGATATATTAAAAAATAAAAGGGTTCGAAAAATTATTTATTACAAAAGAGTGTATAAAAATCAGAAAATATTTGTAGAATTAATACATTATTTTATAAAGTGGGAAGATAGAAAAAAAAAGTAATTCTGGAATATTTTTTTATCTCTTTTATTATTTAACACATATCTTATATATAGAGCTTGCAAAATAAACTCTTAACAAGCTCTGAGACTATCCACAATCCCAGACCAGTTTCTGCTTCTGGAGTCATCAGTGAGATGCTAGAATACTCAAGCATTAGATTAAGAATACCAGGACAAGCCCAGCACTTTATCTAATGTATAACTATTAAGTAAAAAATCTGAAATTTTCAGACATCCATATGTTAGAAGATTATTTTGCGAGCTCTATATATAACATTTGTAAATACAAACTTATTAAATTAGTTCATGTGACATCTGACTTGATTTTTTTTGTAATTAATACTTATTTAGATAAGTTGTTAAATGTTTTGTTATAGATGTAATAGTACCAGATGAGTTTACTGTACCAAATTTTTTGATAATATAGAAGTATTTTTGAATACATAGAATGAAATTCATAAAATGTTACATAAAATGAACTTTTAGAAAATTTGAAATAAAAACAAATGTAAGCAGATTAAATTTTACTATCATATATATATATTGTAACCTCCGTGTTCTTCACTTATTCACTTTACTAGATTTACAAATGCCCAGGCGCCAATTCTATACAAGAAAGAATAAAATTTATAATTGTAAATTGTTTTTAAACTTATTTAAAACATTCTTATATTGTAATTACTCTATGGCTTAGCTCAGTTGAGGTTATAGGATATGGTCTTCATATAGGAGGCGAATAAGTTGATAAAACATTATAAACAATAATTCTATAATGTTAATTTAAATGTTCTCAGCATCTATTCAATACTAAAACTATTGAACAATCACCAATTATCATATTTAGTATAGGATAGATAATGATGAGGGATCGGGTACCTTTATATCCATATCACTATCTATTTTAAGCAAAGTAAAATATAATATTGGCACTGTAATATTGGGATCTATTAACTGCAGACAAATTAAATAAATTTGACTTATACTGGCAAATCTAGATATTCTATAACTATGTTATGTTAACCATGTGGGTGTGTGTGGAAATGGAGAATCAAATATATAATAAAACAATTCATATGGGTATTAATTCAATAAAATATTTATTGAAAATAAAGACAAAATAACAAAACAAAATATATTATTAACCTAAACATCTTGCTATTAACTCTACCACTTCCCTTCTTACTTAGATAAAATACATTTCTCTCTAACATCTCATTTATACTGAAAGAAATGAATTGTTAAGAAAAAATGAAATGAATATGATATTAATATGATATATTATAAAAATTTTGATATTCATTTGCAAACATTAACTTTAATAATAGTTTTTCTTTTTTTTACTATTCCTTATTACCTATATTTTCGAATATGTGTGCCTGTAAATGTTATAAATATAATGCATTTATCAATCATAATATTTATAGTTTATTTATGCAATAATTGAAATAAAACAAAAGTATAATTTTGGAAACAATAATAATAATATTTATAACAGTACAGACACATTCGAATATAAATTTATGTATAGAATGATTTTTAAATCCTGTAAGACAATATATTTAACCAGTTACATTAGTTTTAAATATATATATATAAATTACATTTCTAGTATATATAAAAAAAAATACTTATCGACATGTAATCAATAAATGATGAATTGTTATTAACTTGAAAGTCATTATTTGAAATGTCAACGATATATATACAATGTATATGCTGCTTCTATTAATAATAAATGAATCACAAATAAAAAGTTAATCCTGATGGTTAAAAAAAAAACTTGATTTAACTGCGAAAGTTTCCAATATTGAAGATCTTGTAATAAATATATTAGCATGCACTGGAATTATCTTATTAATCACCTGAAATAAAATCTCCAATTAAGTGAAACAATTATATTAAAGTTTTAAGGTTTTATCTTTTAATTTTAAATTTGATATAATTTTTTTATTCCCATTGTTAACAATTTCTCCATGACAGTATGCATTTACTATAGACGATCACTAACTGGCATTCAATAATATATTTCATTATTTATTTCAGTCATATATATGTGAATAATAAATTCTTTAGTTTATAATTATTTTTCTAAGAAAGCAAATTATATTGAATAACTTCTTTTTTTTAAATTTTACTTTATGTAATATTAAGAATAGGCTTTTAAAAATTGAAAATATATCAAGCATTTTGCAATAGTATTGAATATGTTTTTTCACAATTACTTTCATCTCTAATATTTTCCATAATTCAATTATTATCAATTTACAACAAAATGTTAAATGTTTTATAATGGATATTCTTACGTGATATTTAGGCATTTTAATAGTGAACTCCAATCGCTAGCTGGCAAAGTCAGAGCTGAAACCTTACAGGGTTTATTTTTTTATATTCATCCTTTTCCTCTCCTAAGTAGTCTGTACCAACTTTTTTTTTCAACACCCACACTCACACCCTCTTTTTATTATTATTGATCACTTGGCAACACTCCAAAATGAGCTTGCTTTATAAACTGACAACAATAGAGTATTCAAATAAAATAAAAATATCAAATATTAAATATTAATTTACAAATACAGAGATAATTTTTACAATTCCAAATGTATTATTAGAAACAATACATAACCAGTAAATAAAAAAATATATATAAATAAGAAAATCATTTTAATCAATTATATGTGAGTACTGTATATCTGTTTTGTTTAGCATATAAATTTTACTATTACAATCTAGATATTATAAGTAATTGTATGAAAAAAAAATGGACAAAGTATGATATGATGTAAATGAACATCCACATACACAAGCTAAATCTTGGATTGGAGTAGACAATAATCTAGAACATCAATGAACAACACCTGCTATAACCTTCCTATTAATTCTACTTTTATACCAACATTCCCTGATGTTTTTCTGTCTTCCTGTTCACTATTAAATATATAACTTTAAATTCTATTAATTGGTGCATCCAACTAAAGTTTATTTTTTTAAATCTAATTTAAAATAGCAAATCTCACCACAATTTAAGTTTAATTTTCCTAAAACTCAATTTTAAATATTAAATTATATCACAATTCATTTTTCTAAGATAACTATCTTTAGCCATTGTTAACCCTTAAACCGCTAATTATATTATTGGTTGTATGAGGTAAAAATCAAATCTTTTAATTGGCCAACTCACAAACTGAATACAAAGCCTATTGTCAAAACATATTCGCCTATAATATTAAATTCAACTCAGATACGTTTATAAAAAGTATATTACTAATTTTTCAGGTTATGAAGAGAACGAAAGTTCATTCAAAAATAAATTGCTATTTATTTATTCTAAAATATTCAATTTCGGCAACATAAAAGCTATAATATAAACAAAAAGGTCGACTTTTACGTTATAGAAAAGTAAATATTTCTTTTTACTAAATCTTAAATATTTTTACTAAAATCTTCAATATTTTTCGAAAATAATTTTGTTTTTTTATTATTCTCTCTGAAAATAATTTGTAATTTCCATAAATATAATTTTATAATAATTTAAATCATATTCGAAATGAAAATTTCAGCGTTTTTCTTTATTTTCTTTGATCAGGCGGTTTCTTTGTTCTTTCCAGCCAATCAGAATGTCTTTTTCTGCTGAGAGCATGCTAAGAACCAATTACAAGTAATGTTCTTTCTTTGTTTAGGTTTAAATGCATTTTTTTTTATTTTTTACTTGTAAAATAATTCGGAAGAGGGCACCATCTTACAGAACTTTTAAAAACCTATTCAATACCTGTCTAGCGAATATTTTAGCATAAGAACTAGCAGAGTTAGAGTGACGTCAGATGTCAACGAGGAGCTTCGTAAGAGGCGGGAAAAGGGTTAACACAAATGTGAACTTCCCACATTTCTTCCTGGTGCCAACCTGGAAGGTCACAATATATATATATAACCATTAAATGGCTGTATTTTTAAATCATATAATAATAATTTAAACAAATTTATTTAACACAGTATTCAAAATTAAATAATATATTTTTTTTACCAGAAGTAGTTTTGACTGTTTCATTGACAATCTTTATCAATCATTAATACAAATATACAGATAATAAAAACTTGCATTACCCATCATTCAATCAATTCAAATTTCCCACAATTCTGTTGTTTTTATATTAGCTGATTGTCTATTTATTAAACCATCTCTATTCCTAGATATCATCATTGCCTCCTTAATTTTTCATTTTTCATTACATCTTTCAATTTGAATAATTTTTAGATCTCTATTATTAAATTTAAAACCATAATAACATGCTTTATAATGATCAAAAATAATTGATAGAGTATTCATATTTACTGAAGATACACTTTCTTTCTGTACATGTTTATATAATGTCGTATGATCATTATATCATTTTTGTAATGTACAGAATTGTGGGAAATTTGAATTGATTGAATGATGGGTAATGAAGTTTTTATTATCTGTATATTTGTATTAATGGTTGATAAAGATTGTCAATGAAACAATCAAAAGTACTTCCGGTAAAGAATATATTATTTAATTTTGAATACTGTGTTAAATAAATTTGTTTGATATATATATATATATATATATATATATATATATATATATATATATATATATATATATATATATATATATATATATATATATATATATAAAGAGAGGGAGAGAACATAAAGTTCATAAATCATACTTATTTGTTCTACAAATTAAAAGTCTAAGCTGAAATATTATATTACAGCTAAAATTATTCTTTTCAGGTTTTTAGAAACCTAGTGTACTTTCAATGCATTGTTGTCATACTCATGGTCATCAAATCATCAACATTTTAGTGTTAAATTTAAAAAATATATATTATTATTTGAATGCTATTGGCTCTTTGACACATATTTATTTTATGCAATAAGCCAATGTTTGTTAAATTTTCTTTTTATATTATTTTTTTCTTCACAAACTATCTCAACAATATTAGTATCAAACTGATAACTGCATTTATTTTATTTTTTATGATTATACAACAGGCATTGGTAGAATTAGTTTCTGTTTTCTTATATATAACTTTATAAGTGCGGCAGTAATTTATTCTAGTGAAAGAAAACATGGTCATGAGTTTGATTCAAGTATTACTGAAATGTTTTGTAAAGGGAAAAAAATGATAGAAAGAGGAAAATAAAAGAAGTTTGATTTATTGTATGAAATAAACATACCAATGTATCAGAAAATAAAAAATGAGTTTTTTAAATCTAATTTGACGATGAAATGTCGTTGTACTAATAATCATCAGTATGACACTAACATGTTTAAACTATACACATTTTTAAAATAAATATTAAAATATATTTTCTGTTGTAATATTTATATATAATAATGACAGATTATGAATCTATTATATACATATATATATTTTAAAACACTACTCAGGATGGCAATTATGTGAAAAATCTATAGTTATTATTTATTTTTATATTTGAGTATTTTAAACATTGTGTAGTTTACTGCAGTTTTTTTAACACACACACACACACACACACACACATATATATATATATATATATATATATATATATATATATGTGTGTGTATATATATATATATATATATGTTCTACTACAAATTAAAATAAGAAGTCTAAACTGAAATATTACTCTCATATTACAGCTAAAATTGTCCTGTTCAGGTTTTCAAAAGTTAATTTTTTTATATAATGCTGGAATAGTAGTAAAAAGTTTATATATAACTTATTTTATGTGATATCTATTATTATTAGTTTGAAGGTGTTTGTGTAGGTGGTTGCAATATAAGATACAATTGATAGCTGAAGGGAGCTTGAAAGGCTGTAATGAAATCCCCTATAGTTAGTTACATTCAAAGTCCAAGTATATAAGTTATACTTGTATTCAACTAAATATTAAATGTTTTATACACCATAGAGACAGTTTTAGACAGATTAGGAGACCTTATTGATTTATTGAAAATGCTAAATTATATATAACTTTAGTAATACACTGAGACTAATATATAATCTAAGTGGAAAATATACTTTTTACATTCCTCAGTAATTAAATCTATCAATACATACAGATTCTTATACTATATGGTTGGGAAGAAATAGAGCTTTAAATGATCTTTTTAATCTTAATATAATAATTAGAATGTTATTTTATTTTGGTGTAGAAGCAGAGATTGATCAAAAAAATACTAAACTACAAAATTTGCATTTAATGCTAATATTTTTATTAAAACTACATATTATTTGGCATTGTAATAAATGTTTTCCTCTGCTTACATTTAACATATAATTTGACTTCTGTTCTTTTTATATTACTGTAGTCTTATCTGTTGAAAGCATAAATAATCAACAAATAAAAATCAGTAGATAGTTTTTAGTTTATCAAATTTTTCAGAGAGAAGCTTAAATGTAAACTTAGCAGTAATCTCTTAACTATTTTACACTGTCAAGCTTACAACCTGAAATTCAAAAACAAACAAAGTATTTGAATCCAAGCCATTTTTTGGATAATGATATATATCTTAGGAATATGTCAGTAACTAGCATATATTAATTTTCAAGCTTACAATAGATGAGTTAAGAATAGAGTAAAAAGAATTGCTCATAAAATAATATGTTAAACCACTAAACATCACATGTTTGCCATCTCTTATACTAGCACATAATTGTTATTAAACAAGGTAAAACTCTCCATACTATAGTGTCACCCTGTGCCAACCAGAGTAATCAATGGATGTCAGAAGGCTAGTACATAAAATCCCTATCTAGTGCCTACTCATCCAACATCCACAGACTAGTTTCTGGCTTGTGGACTTTGTCAGTGCAGAGCCTTGGATCTGAGAGCACTGCACCTAGATCTTAGGATCTAATGTAACCCTCCAGCAGCCACCCTTTATCTCAACTGAACTACAAAACTGTAAGAATGAAATTGAAAATACAGTAATATTTTCAATCTAAGCTCAATAGCTTATATAGTCATATGGGTCTGAACTCAGTTCAGCACCCATACATTTTGGTGTCTTTGGCTCTTTAACAACCATAGGTTTAACACCAATCCTGCTTAATAGGATAGAATGAAAAACTAATGGAATAAAAGTGCATGGTGATTGTTTAATTATCTAGATTTTGAAAATAATGTCTTTGATTATGCTTTTCAGGAATTGTTGCAATAGTTATCAGATGAGTATAAGAAAGTAAAATTAATAAAAAATATTAAAAATGTAAAGAAATGCTCAATCACTTTGCAAAAAAAAAAAAAGAAAAAAGATTGATTATAAGGAATTACGAGCAATTAACAGTAAAAATATTTTGGTCAAATTATTAAGAGAGATAGAAAAATAATAAACCAATTAATCATGCAATTAAAAGTGGATTAAACATTTTAAATAAAATAAATTGAAATCAAAAACAAACAGGCCATTTTATTGAAAAAAATAATGAATTTTATCATAGTTTATTATCACACAGACATGTATGAAGAGATATATGATGAAAATATATAGAAAAGAACAAAAGATATCATTGACATTATTAAAAGAGAAAGAGACTGAAATGTATTACTTTTGTAATAGTATTAATTTATGTGATTTATGTAATTACCAGACCATACTCAGCCTATGTAAAGGACATCATTTTTGTGATATTTTTGGTTAATTGGTTGCTTTAACAAATTTTTCGAAATATTTAAGGTAGATTAAACAAAATATTTTAATATTATATAAATAAATGTGAGAATTATAAATTGGCCTGAAAGGATGTAGTTTTAACTTCGATTATATGTTAACCAAAACTATATATAAATATGGTACTACAGTATCTATTTTTCCCCTCACTAAATATCACACTTCATACGTGAATTTATTCACTGTAATCACATTTTTTTTGTGATTTAAATACTATACCTATTCAGTTTTAATTAAAAGCACATGTACTGATTCTTTTCTGAGCATTTTTCCTCCAAAATTTTTTTATTCCAATACAATACCTTTTTAGACTCTAGAAATGTAGCCAAACATCATATTTGTAATATATATTTTTTATCGGTTTCCTTAACAAATTACTTCCTTTACATAAAATGGATTATAAATAATTATTACATTTTAATAGTGGTATAACTTTTTTTTTCATTGAAAAATATGCCTCATTATGAATTTGACATGTGACAACCTTATGAAGAAACGATCATACATCTGCCAATCAAATAATGGAGAAAGTAGGGATTTTATATATAAGATATAAAGATTGTAACAAACTTGTATGTATTTGTATTTAATTTATAATTCTAATAATTGTGTATACATTATTAAAATATCATCATCATTGTTAACAATTATCAATCCATTGCAGGATTAAGATATCTCCATGTACAATCTATTTTCTCCAAGTTCTAACATCTCTTCTCCATATCACTCCCACATACTTCCTTATTTCATCCATCCATTTCACACATGATCTATTTTTGAGTCTTTTATAATTTTTGGAACCTCATTTAAGATTTCAACTATCCATCTATTATCATCTCTTCTATCAATATATTCATCGCAACTCTACTTCAGTCTCTTAATTTTTTCAATGATGTCAGTAATATCTGTTTGTTTTCTTACCTGTGTGTTTAATTTTGATATCTTCTTGTTACTCCTGTCATTTTGTTGAGTGGTCTGAAATTTCTGAATTGCTTTTCTGTTAAGTTTCTGAGACTCAGATCCATAAGTAAAAACTGTTAAAGATATTTATTAAAAACATTCCTTTTCAAACTCATAGGCTAATTTCCTTTAAGTTATTTCTACCAAAAGTATTCCAACCAAGTTTAATTTTAAGATTAATTTCATCCATTATGTTTTTATCTGTAGTGATAATATGACCAAAAATATTTTTAGTTGTTAACTTCTTTTTAACTTAACATTAGTATTTGCACATTATTTTAGTATTTTTTAACATATACCTGTAGACCTACTTTCTTACTTACATCTTATAATGCTTGCAACATTCCTGAAACTCTAAAATATTATTTGTATCAATTGTGAGATCCAAATGACTTAAATATTTTCCATTCACCTTTATTCCTTTAGCTTCCGATTTTAATCCACAAAGGACTTCTTGCATCATTATTGTAAGAAGTTTTGGAAATATGTAGTAACCCTGTCATATACTTTTATCAATGATAAACTGCCTAATCTCATTATGTAATCTAATTGTTGCTATTTCATTTTTATAAACATTCTTCAGAATATGATAATATCTTGGGTCTATATCTTGATGATCCAATATTCTAATCATGGAAGAAATGCTTGTAAAATCAAATGATTTTTCATAATCTACAAATCCAAAGCAGGTCCTTTCTATAACTTCTCCCAATACTGAATATAATTAATTCACTATACTATAACCATATTAAATCCAGATAATTTTTTTAGTTGGTTGAAATCCAAATTCTCTGTAGACAAGTTGTAATTATGTTGGTAAAAATTCTGTATAAAAATGATAAAAGACTGATAGGTCTCTAATTTCTAAATCTTTTTACCACCTCTTTAAATATTAATACTGTGTTTTTCCAATAATCTAGTACCTCTTTATCAATTTGACATTTGGTATATAATTTTGGCAAATTTTTTTTTATTTCTTCTGCTTTTTTTTAAGACATCAATTATAATTCCATTATTACCTGGAGTTTATCTTCATAAATTTAATTGTATGTCTCACTTCTTCATCTAAAATCCTGGATACATTCAGAATGTATAATAGTTGTAGGAGGTACTTGTTCTTTATTACTATATAATTCTTGATAGAAATCTTCTACACATTTCATAATGCCATCTCTTTTTTTAATAATAATCCCATCTTTTTTTATTATTGCGAACATAAGCCCCCTACCAATACCAAAATGTTTTACAATCTTAAGAGTTTTATTCTCTTTTACAGCTTTCTTTACTGGTTCACAATTATATTTTCTTATATCATTATCAACTTTTTTACACACCATTTTACAAAATTTAAAATATTCAATCATTCTTAATGCATCATTGTTATATATTTTCATATTCTTTCTTTTCTTTATAAAATCTCTAGTCTCAGCAGAAATTGTATTTGTTAATTGCTTCTTTTTTTACCAGCTATCTTTGTAGCAGTTTTTAAAAATATAACACTTATTTTCTTATTAATTTCACTCAAATGTGAATCATGTTGAAAATCTGCTAATATTTGAAAATCATTTGAAAGTTCTAATTTAAATTTATTAGAGTGTTTCTGAAGATTAGGAATATCAACTGTGAACAATGTTTTTCTTAATAATTTTTGTCTCTCTAGTTTTGTATTAACATGTATCTTACATCTCACTAATCAATGATCACTTCCTGTGTTGAATTTATTAAGAACATTACAATCTTAAAATATATATTTTCCATTTATTAAAATATAGTTCAAGTTTGCTGTACCTTTATTTAGATACTTCCATGTCCATTTTATTTAACATTTTTCTCAAAAAAAAAAAATAATATAAAAATTTTTTTGCAAACTATTTCTATCACCATAACTAAATTTATCTATAATATTTTCATCTTTCAATTGTTATCAATTCTAGTATTAAAGTGACCCATAACAACTTTAAAATGTTGTTTTGTCTGATCAAAATCCTTTTGTACATCTATATAAAAATCCTTTACTATTTCATCTTTATAAAAACTTGGGGCATAAATCTAAATGATCTGCATTTAGTATCTTCTATTAAGTTGAATAACTAATCTTGGTGCGCTGTCCAATTCACCATCTACAACAATGTTCTTCCACTTTTTACTTATAATGATTCCTACTCCATTTGTACTTCCAATATTTGTGCCTTTGTAATTCATTACATAGCCAGTTTTTCAATTAAGTGTCACTTCATCTTTTTTTTAATTTCATAAAGTCCAATAATATCCCCAATTGGTATGAGAGCTCTTTTACCATTAATAAAATATTATTTCACTTAAAAGTGATCTGCAGTTGTACGTACCTAAATAACAGGTAATCATTAAAACATAGTCTGTGTATGCAATCAGGGAAATTCTTATCCTCTTTTGCCTTCAGCCATCATAATCTTCTGGAAATAAGGGTCATGGTTTATTTTTGTCTGTCATAATTATAAATATCTATTAAGGAATTTTTTTTTTCATTCACATAGTCATTCATTCTGCATTTAAGAAAACTCAGCTAATATTTTAGTTAACAGCTGTCAGGCAATTGCGGAAGGAAGACCATGGTATTTCTTCATCTTAAACTCAGTGGTAAAAATCCAGTAAACTCCCCACACTGGCTAATGCATGTTGGTGAGCAGCCTATCCATGTGTGTATACTACATGAATAATTACGTAGTAATAACAGTTGCAACGACAAGAACGTATAGAATGGATATTAGATATTTGCCCTGCTCGGTTCCTTTAAGGAATCAAAGGGTCTTCTTTCAGTTAACAGCAAACTCCTTTCTGCAGCCTTTTAATATATATATATATATAATTTTTTAAAAAATCATTTATCCTAATATTAGAAACTTTAATATATTTAATTATAAATCAAAAATACAGGTTTTAAATTTACTCCTAAAAAGGCGTAAATCTATTTTATTAATAACTTGATATCCAGCAAAAACATTCTGACTATTATTCTTTCTCTATATACCTCTATATACATATTTCAATTGAAACTACCTTATGTAAATAACCCAAGAGTTAAACGTCTGACAAACAGACTAAAACTGACAGCGCAAATATTCTTTATATATTTAGAAATTTTATTTATTGATACATTACTTTAAATACTTTTGAATTTCAACAATACGCTTTTTAAATACATGAATAAGATTCAAGCGAATATTTTAAACCTGTTTATTAACTATTCAAGTCATTAATTCACCTGAAGAAATTTGCATTATTTAAATTATATGCGTAATGAGAGAGAAAGAGAGAGAGAAAAGATCTGATTTTTTTGAGTGGACGTTAAATTTCTATTATATAGATTCACATTTGCTTAAAAGTATACTAAAAATCTACATTTTTGACAAGTATGCAATATAAATATTTGCAATTTGTCATATAAAATCCTTGTGCAGTTTGAAATCTAAAACACTCAAGAAATATATAAAAATAATCAAGGTTTTATTGCTTGGTAGTTTATATGAAAGTTCACATCAAGTTCAAACATTAGAAGTGGCATATTATATATATATATATATATATCTGTATTCGTTTCACAATATATGTATATATATATATATCTGTATTCGTTTCACAATATATGTAATATACAAATCAATATATATATATATCAAAATAAAGTACAATTTACATAAATTATATTATTTTTAGAAGTACTTTCAACTATACATTTTGTAGTCTTTATCAACTATGTAACATTGAATAATCAAAACGAGACAATCTTTAACAATACCCATAGTTCAATTCAGAATTCCCACATTTCTGTTATCTTAACATTTGATGACTGGCGATTCATTAACATTTGACGATTTCTTGAAATCAACATAGCCTCTTTTATTTTACATTTATTATGACAACATTCAATTTGAATAATTTTCATATTTTTATAATCAAATTTAATTCCATATTGACAAGATTTATTATGATTAAATATAACAGATGATGAAGGTTTATTTACCCCTATTCCAGATGGTTTCTCTTTTTGAATTCTATTATATAAAAGCATATGCTCTTTTATTCTCTTCTCAAATGTACACTTAGATAAAGACTACAAAATGTATAGTCAAAATGTAAATTGTACTGTATTTTGATATATATATATATATATATAGTCAAAATGTAAATTGTACTGTATTTTGATATATATATATGAGTGAAACTTGAGCTTAAAAATATGGCACTTTACCCCTGTTCTAATTCATGCAGAGCCACAAATGCAATGTACATTTATAATATGACAAATTAATGAAATGATTTTTCTAACTCTACTCTTACCAAAAGACAGTTTTTACACCTTTTAATTTTATTATGTCTATCTCTTCTTATAAAAACGATATTTAATAATATAACATCTTTTGATGCACAGTAAAAATATCTTAAAATCATCTATAATTGTTATTTACGCATCTTTTTTTCAAAGTATAGAATACAATATTTCAATTTGTTGTTATCAAGATTAAATTAATAAAGTATATATATATAGTTTAATGGTTATTACTTTTGTTTAACGTTAAAAAACAAATACATTACGATTTAATGGTAATGACAGGCATCATGATGCAGTAATAACATATCTTTCAGCTATAATTATAACCTGGGTTCAAATCCATATTAGAAAAAAATTGATTTTTTTCGTATTCTAATCAGGCGTATTATTTTTTTAGATATAGCTTATATTAACTCATCTAACCATCCAATATTGATCAGTAAATTATATTTAGCTATTTTTCATTAGAGGATAAAATAAGAATTAATATCCATTCATATATTCCCCATGTGCTAAATAGAAAGCTTATTGAGAATGCTTTTTCCTTTACTATTTCTCTGAATTGATTGGACTTAAGTCATTACTTATTTAAAATATTATAGAACATCTTTAAATTAATATTTTCGAATATATTTTCTTATGATTATACTAGGATTAATGTTTTATTTTATAAAATAAATTAGGCAATATAATAATTCTCTCTCTAATTTTATCACCATAATGAACTACCCTATTTTTTACTAGTTCAATACAGCAATCCATGATAGTCTTTGTTGTATCTTCACATCAATCTTTTACTGAAAAACAATCATGATCTTAAAATTGATTTACAATTCACAAACTGATATATATCAAATGTAAATGATGTGAAGAAAATTTTTTTGAATATCAGTTAATAAAGTCTATATATTGAACGAGATGGGGAAATAGATTGAATAGGGAAAAAAATATATCTAGCATGAAATTTTACTCTTTAATAAAAATGCTTCTGATAAACAAATCATAAAACATATTGTTTGCTTCTTTTATAAAAACATATATTATTACAACATTATTTATTATAAATTTGATCTACTCCACACTGGTCCCTTAGGCAGAGAAGCATAATACCCAGAGGGTATTTATGACCAAGCCATAACTATATAAGATGCATAACTATGACTTATTTCAAGGCCACAGATCTTCTCGACTGCATAATTCAACACCTATCATTCAAAGCACTTTTTGTTTCGGAATATACTCCAGGCACAAGTTAATTACAAGAAGTAACTAATGTCCCCTGAATGACAGCAAACTAATTCAGCACCTAAGAAATCCCAACTAGCTCAAACAAAAAGAATGATATAATAAACTGCTGCTTTAATTAGTGGTATGAGTAAAGAATTGACCGACAAAATATTAATTTTCAAAGATAATTTATTTTAACTAAAATGCTTACTAAAATTTGTAAACTAATTATAATTTTTTTTAATTAAGCTAAACTATGATTTTTATATATAACCACACACATTCTTAATAAATCACACAATAGAATATAATAGAATATAAAGCATTAAATAAATACAAGGCATTAAAACATACAGATCAATAGTTCATTTTATGCATGCTATAGAGTTCATTTCTTTTACTGACTCTGGGGGTTTCAAAGATTGCAATGGCTGCATTAATTGATATCAAAAATTGAAATAAGAAAAATGTTGTTTATTACCTATAGGATTTTTAAATGTTGAGGCTTCTTGCTGTTTGCTGCTTCATGTGTGTTTTACCAATCAGCTGGATTTTAGGCTTCTGTTGAAGTTCTAATGATTGATATTCTGTGCTACTTCTATTTCAGACAGTTATACATTCATGGGGGCTTCACATTGTTAGATAGGCATTGCTTCTATTGGACAAACTGCTAATGTTTTGTCAGACTGAGGCTGAAGCTTATCGCATGCTCTGAAAACTGCTTAACACTGCATTATCTTTATTAACAAATACATATAACTGGTGACTGATTTTAGATACATGAATGACTAGCTATGTGAAAAAGTCTGCCTGATAAAATTTTCAGCCCTATTTATATGACTTTCTTGTTATCCTTTTTAATTAGTTTTTTAATTCATCCACTGCTTTGATTACATTCTTAAGATGCCTTTTATTTAATCCCATTTATGGATTTTAATCTGTAGACATTGCTAATCCTGTTTTTATAGCTTATGAGTATTTGCAATCTTTGAAAGAATTTTTTACTTATAACTTTCATTTTTTTAATATTTAACTTTCATATTTTATTTTTTTTAACATGCACACATTTTATTATTTTCTTTATATTTAAAATAAACTCGTTATTTATGCACACATATCTTTATTTTTTTTAAATTAAATTAAGAAAGAGTATTTCTATTTCATGTAAAAGATTTATTTTTTAAACTTTTATAGGTTTAACTTTCTAAGTTAAATTCTCTCCCCTCTATTAATTAATTTGTAAAACTTTACTACTGACTTTTAGCAAACTGTTTTAAACTAATAATAAAACTCTTTAAATTTTTATAACCAACTTTCAACTTATTCTGGCTTGCATATTAATTATTTATTAAAACCTTCATTTCCTTTTATGAAACTTATTTTGCAGTGATTTTATTTATTAGGATTTTAATTTCAAACTCTATGTTGTTTATGAAATTTTTTATAAACAATTTTACATGAAGTGCTATTCATTAGTGGTACAATATATTATTTGAAATCAGTAAAAATATTCTTGTTATTTTTTAAATGGCTAGACTAGCACAATTATCAGTATATTGAAAATTTAAAATGCAAAATGATGATTTTGTTTTTGTTCCACTATCAAACTTATATTTTATTTTGAAGGAAGCTTCATGAAAATAACATCCTGTTTAGCACAATATATTATTTCAAATATCTCAGCTATTTCCTATTATCATACAGAATCTATGAAAAAAATTGTGTAAAATCACATAATTTTAATCATATCTACAAATTTATTTGATAAATTAAGTCAAATATTTTATCCAAATTCATAAAAGTAGTATATAAATCACATCCTTGCTAAACAACATTTTAAGTCCATTTTTCAGACAAAAAACTAAGCTTTAATGCATTTCCCTTTAGAAAAGTGCATTGAGAATCTGATAAGTCAAATAATAATGATATTCCACAATAATTCTGGCAGACTTTTATCTTTTATTTTTATTAAGTTGAAGCATCTTTAACATTAGGTGGTTTAATGATTTACATACTTTAGTAAAATATTGCAATACTTTTTAAACAATTTTTTTTTATTTTAAACTTTTTTATATCAACATCAAAATACACAATCTTACTATTTTTAAATTACAAATAGCTGTTTCTGTTTTATCAAAATGGATATTAATATCCAAATATAAATGAGTTAGTAAAATTTATATATTATTAAAAATTAGGATCAATTTTTGCAACACTATTTAAATCTAATCAAAAATACTTATATCATTTGTTCATATTACATTTTTATTATACAAACGTCTGTAATTATGATGTTGGGGCTTGTGTAGTGATCAGAGGTTTTTCTAAAACTGTATTTGTAAGCTTTTTTATTGACCCAGTTCACATTTTAGAATTTTGGTTTTATATACTATTTTATATCTTTGTTAAATATTAAGCTACTAAAAACTGTTATATGCATATGTTCCTAACAACAGTTGCATAAAAAAGATTAGACAATTACAGTGCTTATAATTGCAAATACACAATACTATTATCGTAATTAAAGTGGAAAAATGACTGCTGGCATGAGATACTCATGAATCTAACTCTATGACAATCATTAAATAATATTAAGTAAAACAAAAAAAAATGAAAAAGCATAGAGTGAATACAGAAATGTCTTTGTATTTAAATAAATTTTTAGTCTTTGATGAACTAAAATTTTGCCCTAAATGATAACAGTCGATACATTAGAACAACACTTTTTAATTATTTTTAATTATTTTTTCTTATCTGAAAATTATTCTATTATTTACCATTAGTAAAACTCATCAGCATGTTAAATGTCCTGAAAAATTTGTACATATAAAAATATTTGCAAGTAATCTGTGAGGAAGATTAAATAAAACACTTATAATCCCTTGAAGTTCATCCAGTGCATCATACAGTGGATTATTGGAGTGGTCGTTGAGTTGCAGTTTGCTATTTAAGGTTGTTTTTGTTTCAATTCTTTATTTAGTATATGTACATTATATACTTATGTCGCCAATCTTGTAGCACAGATATGCTAACAAACACAATACATACACCCCTCACTAAAATTTTAAATCAATATTAACTTCAAATATTTTAATTTACTGTATTTATATTCATTTACTATTTATAAATTAATTTAAAAAATATTCTTAATAATATATAAATTTATTTATTTTACTTTTTCAGAATAATCAATCTTTCCATGCAGACTTTATCAGAGTTGAAGATCTTTTTATAATAAAATTAAGTAAAAATCTTCATATCTGCAATAATGAGTTCTTATAATTTGCATTTTTCTTCAGATTTTTTTAAAAAATATAAGTTTGAATTATCTTGTATTAACTTTTGTAAATTTAATTCACTTACATAACAATGTTTTTTTCTTCCTTTTCATGTCTGAATTCTGCTTGATATAATAAAATAAATTGTTTCTTATCTTCTTAAAAGCAGCGTTTGACAAGTCCAAGTTTAACATAATAATTTGTTTTATTTTATTTTTTTTAATAGTAAAGTATTTGAAAGTAAAATTATTAAAAGCTGATAATGTAAACAGTAAACATTGAAGTGCAGAAGATTAAGTTTAGGTAAATTTAATAGCATTATTTTACAATTAAAAAGTTATTTTAATGTTAATGTAATAATAATGACAATTACAACTGTATGCCATTAATAAATTTTCTATTCTCAAAAATAGCAAATATAGTTCTAAAACTAAACTAATAAAATACAGATCGATATTAAAATGTATAAACAAATGATTATATATATAAACATTGCATACTCTGGAAATATTACAAAAAAAATATTATAGTAATAGCAAGAGTCAGGAAATCTATCAATATTCATTAATAACATTTATACTCGAGAAGTTATTCCATGCAGTAAGAAAATAAAAGTTTCGAGATGATTCACTACTGAAATATTGGATGGGGGTGGGAAGGTATCAGTCTGTCTAAATGCGGAATTAAGATTTATTTATAAAATAATGAAGTTTTGGATAATATTAGCAGACTTAATTGGCTGCTTGGCTATATTTTGCTTTTAATAATATGTGTAATTATAATTGAAAATAAATAACAATCTTATTTTAATCTGGAATTTATCATTAACAATCTTATATTTGAAAAGAAAGTACTTGTGTACTATTCCTGCAATCGGAGGCCTTTTCCTATGTGTAATCTTGCGATTGAAAAAAAAAAAACAAATCCTGTGGTAGTATGTTGAAAAACGTGTCAAAAAGTTGATTCTCTTTAAAATGGCTTACTAGTTTTAAGAACTAGAATAAGAATTCATCTGATATGTTTGTTTATTTGCTTTAATATTCTTATTGAATTCTTTAAATTTTTCATTTCAATTTGATTTGTAGTAGATTTTAAATATGCATAAAAAATTTTCGAAATATAGTAGTGAAATATACCTTTCATGTAATTCCTTAAAAGTTGATGTCATCGTGAATATTTTTGCAAAACGTCTCAAAAAGTTCAGCAGTCTATAAGACCGAAAAAAAGATTTATTTTTACTTTACATCTATAGTATCTATTTTTTAAACTAGAATTGTTTATAATAAAACAAGATTTCTTTTCTTCTTACTTTTTCTCTTTGTTAAACAATCTGATTTTTTTTATCCAAATAAAAATTAGTCCGGATATTAATTTTCTAATGAATGAACACCAATGAATTTTAAAACTATTTACATCAGGCCACAAAAATCCTATCTGCAAATATTGCAGATAGAATAGAAAGCCTGAATTTGGTTATTGTGTACTTAATCTGGGGTTTAATTATATCAGAACGATCTTTAAATCAATCTAGCTAGTATTCTTAACTGTAATAAATAAGGAAAAAAAAACAGCAAGCTCTCATCACCCCCCCCCCACATACACACACACACATTTGTCGGTTGCAAAAACTTTTTTTTTCAAAATCTGCTTTTATTGCTGCTAGTTGGTATTCTGTAGATTTGACAATTGATGAAATTTTTGTTTCACCAAGGAAAAATCAACAAGGCCAAATTCTTCCTCAACAGTGGATGTTTGGTGGCATATGCAGTCAGATCATGGCAGTTAAAGATTGGACAGCAGTGGTGACACTTAGAATTTTCTGGATCCAGAAATTGCACTTCACAAAAACTATGGGGTTTGTGAAAGAAACAGCAGTGCAGGCGTTGCATTCAACCCAACACTTGCCAAATTTATGTGGTATTATTTGCACAAAACTCAATGACATATAAAACATTTTTTTTTACCTGCATAAAGAAAAGTCTTGATATATGTTTATTGTTGTGAATTATTTGTTTTGTGTATTTACAAAAAAATGATGGGTTTTTTAAAATTTTGGTTATCCAATTTTTCCATCTGCAAAAGCAGTAATAAAAGTTTTATAATTTATATTTATTTATTGGTCTGAATTATTAGTTTGTTTTTAATCAAATAAATACATTTCATAGTATTTTCTGGAAAATCTTGACACACTTTGCATTCACATGGTCATTTTGGAGGAACATTTGTGTCAAATTTTTGTGGTCAAATGAAAATTCAATGTGTTTGTTTGAACACGATTAATTACTGCTATTATTATAGTTTAGTAGCATATATTTATATTTTATGTGTTTTTGTACATATTATTTAATAAAATTATAATTTAATGATTGTTCTGTGCATTTGTAAAGTAATATTTGGGAGTTTATTCAATACTTTTGATTCAATCTATTTTCAGGAGCCATAAACATGTAGTTTTTAAGATAGATAAAAAAAATTTTGCATGTTCATGTCAACCTGCTGATAACTTTGTAAATGTTGCAAAAAGTGTGCCCATTTTTGGTATGTATTTTTAAAAAACTATTTCTATACATTTTTTAAAATTGATTGAATTAAGTGTCAAAGCTTTGTCATCTGCATACATGTAGATTTCATAGAAGTACATGTATATCTCATATAATATTTATTTTTTGGTCCTTGTTTAAAAATATTGTGTACTATTCCTGCAACAAAGAAAAGATAGGACGGCTTTCCATATTCATATCAATACATTGGTAACTTTATAATGTTTGATAACTTTGTAAATAGTTGCCAAAATATCAACATTACAAAGTATTAGTGTATTAATATGAATGTGAAAAGGCCTCCTATCTTCTCTTCATTTCAGGAATAGTACACAAGTACTGAAAAGAAATTTGATTTCTTAAAATCACAAATGGCTTAGACCAGGGGTGGGCAAATAGTAGCCTGAGGGCCACATGCGGCCCTCTAAGAGTTTTTATGCAGCCCTCCAAGACAATCAGGAAAATCCACCTTGAACTGAGATTTCCTTCCTGTGCATGACTGAAGATTCGTCTCTTATTTTCCACTAGGATGGCCACATCAATACACATGCACAGTGTAGATACTATGTGCAGGGCTTTTCCAGTTGATCTATTTAATTTCAATTTTGTCTTTGCATTAGCAAATATATACATTTCCAACTTTAGTGAAACCATGAACCCTCCAAAAAAATCGGTGATGAATGTCATGTGTTTAATGAAGAATGGACAAACAAATATTTCTTTGGTAAAACAGGGAATAAAGCAGTGTGTTTATTGCATCATGAAAAAAGGTGCGGCCCTCCTCTAATCTTCACTTTTACAAAGTGGCCCTCCACCAACCTCTGTGGCCCTCGAGCCAAAACAATTGCCCACCCCTGGCTTAGACAAAAGTTTGAAAATATAGATTTAGCTAAATTTTATTAGAAATCCTTTTAAATAAATAACATCAAACCAATCACCATAATTTATTATTCATTATACTTATTTATAGTCAAAATATATTGATAGTTCAAACTATGGATTAGATATGCAATATTATTTGTATTAATATGTTTCACTTAGTTTACTTTTAAAATAATGTTAAACATTTGAGATCAAGATCCCTTAAATCTGTCCAAAAATTTGTCAGTGATGTTATAATTGAGTATTAAATAAGAAACCATGTAGCATTCAGTGGATATTGAAAGGTAAAATAAATTGAAGTTAAACTTGAAGTAAGATTGCAATACAAATGTACTATAAAATGAGTTTAATGTTTTATAAAATTGAAGCTTTGATGAAATTGAAACGTTTGTATTTCATCTTAATACAAATTCAAGAGATCACTGGAGTAAAATTAAAAAATTATATTATCAGATTATATTAAATGCCAATATTTGAAAAATATTTTTTATGATATTTGTACATTCTCACTTTAATAAAGGTTTCAAATAATCTAAAGCAAATTAAATCTAGATCATTTTACCATACTGATTATTGAATATAAATGACAGTAAGAATTCCAAATATAATTATTGACTAATTGATAATTTTTTATTGTTATATTCAAGATATTGAAGTAAAAAGGATACTAATCCAAATAGGTTAATAAAAATTGCATTATCACATTAATAATTTGGTGTAGGCAGAGTGATATTTTGTTTTTCAGTTCATTGATCATTAGTTTATTTATCTCTTGACTTATTTTGATCCTATAAATATCAAAAATAGGGTGGCCAATCATGATATTTAATGATTCTTGGAAGTAAAAAAAAAAGTTGTCTGCCAATAAAAAATGCTAGAAGAAAAGAGTTTTTAGTATTGAACTGTGGACACAGATCTGTATTTGGAAGCTTTCAAATATATTGATATCATCTACAAATGGAATTGGTGAAATGTGAAAAATATAAATGCCTTGATCAATTAAATTCACCATTTGTTTGTTGAGTTAAATTATAGGACAGAAGTATAATATAAAAAAAGCTATGTAGAAATCCTCCAACAAAAACAAATTACAAGAAAAAGTTCACACAGTGTTTATTATTATAATTCTATTAGTCAAGTAATTTTTAATTGCCCATAATATGTAAGTAAATTGATATTAAGATTTTCAATAAAAAAATAATAATAATAATTATCCAGTGAATAAGAAAAAAAGTTAAATTAATATCAATTTCAGTGATAAAATAATTAGTCTCTTTTTACTTAGAAAAAAAATCTATTTGGATTAGTAGCAATGTCTATATTATATCTTTTTATTATTTAATAGTATACATTTGTTTATAAAAGCTTAACAAATATTTTTATTGAATATAATTACTTTAAGAATAATTTCAACAAAAATTTTGTAAAGAAAATTATTCGATCACTTTATCTCATTTCATCAAGGCTGGATATGTAATGCAACTGTGGTTTCATAATCTAAATTATATTATTGCTAAGAAAACATCATTTGATCTTATGAATAAACAAATTTGTATTATCTAAATAAATTTTAATAGATAAAAGAGTTTATTTGGAACATTTGACACCAGTTAAAGCAAAGATAGAATTAAATGTAAGAATTAACATGACATTATATTAAACAGAAGAATTATTTTACTTTAAAAAAATGCAGGGCATCTTACTTGTTTTAAATATGGTTGATAGATATAAATTTTGAACTTTAAAATAAAATAAATATCAAGAATGACAAAATAGAAATAGTATAAATAATTATTTATGTAGACTTGTATTGCTGATATAAAATTTAAAAGTAGACAAAATGTAAACAATATAGAAAAGATGATGAAATATGGACATGGAAACTTTTTCATTACATATTAAGATATTATAATCATTCTCAAAAAATAATTATTTGTAGTGAATTAATAAAATGAGGTAGATAGTTGGACTATAATTCAAAAAATCTTATGATAGACTTTTGTTTGATGACAAAATTATGTTATGTAAAAAATTTATAAATATGATTCTACTTTCTTGAAATTAATGACTTTATATAAAGATCCACATAAGCCAAGGATTATCATATGTCTGAAGTAATTAAAAACGATTTACAAGACCTGGAAAATTTAATCACTATTTAGATATTGTGGGGTTTTTTTTAAAGAAAGGCTGAAGAATTAATTCAGTAAACTAAGTTTTTTTTCAAATCATACTAAATTAAATGACAATTCAGCAAACGTTTTTTTTTAATTTCTTTATTAATTGCTAAAATAAACAAATGTTATAAATTACATATCTTATCAGTATCAAGAAAAATGATTTATGGTTTCAAAATATAAAAATCATTAAAAAATTGTTTTGCATCCAATGACACAATTAAAAGTGGAAAAACGTATAATCTCTATTTTATTATCACAAATCAGTAAAGCACTTTATTTTCTGTACAGTTTATTAAGTCAACTGATAAGACAAATAATGCTAATTTACTATTTTTTTGTCAGTTATATGTATAATTTTCAAATTTATAAAGATCTGCTATTGCAGAAACCTCACCAGTGCAACTAAAGCAGGAGATATATTTAAAAAGGTGAGTAATGTTTTTATAGGAAATGAATTTGAAAGGCAAAAATGCATTGGGATTTGCACAAATGGAGTTGCAGCCATAACTAACAGGATTTAAAACAGAGTTGAAAAGACATGCATTGCATTATTCACAAAAACATCTAGTTTTGCATATGGAAGGATCACTTATTAAAGAATTATCAGAAGTTGTCACCATGGTTAAAAACATGAAAAATTATCCCACTAATTTAAGACTCTCAAATTTTATGCCAAGAGATAAACTTCAATTATAAATGCTATATATACACCACAGAAGTAAGGCAATTATCTGCAATAAAATTGTAAAAGTATTAATGTTAAAAGATGAATTATAAATTTTTTTTCATGATAAAAATCTTACATTAGCATATTCCGATTAAAATTGGATAGACTTGCTTTCTTAACATGATGGATTTTTTACAATGATAAACACTGCATCTTTGTCTGCAAGAACAAAGTACCAATATGTTAATTCTAAATACAAAATTGAAAGCATCTCAAAATAAACTTTATGCTTGGTTCAGCAGTTTTAGAGATGACTACACAGAAATATTTCTTTCAATCTATGAATTTTTTGAAGGAATAACACTTTATTATCAGTAAAAAGTAAAAAATAATAATTATTAATAATATTACTATATCCATAATTTTTTTAAAAAAATGTTTCCTAATTTAAATGAAAATAAAAAATATGACCGACTAAAAATACTAAATGCTTCATCCCTACAATTTACAATCTTCTACTGTCATTATAAAAAGAACTAATTTCCTAGAGAGCAGATTCAACTCTTGAATTGTATTCTGTAATAAAGATTCATAAGAATTTTGGATTAGTAAAAACAGCCTTCAGTATTCTGGTTCTGTTTATATCCAAATATCATGCAAAATTGCATTTTCAATATTTTAATTAATATAAAATAAACATAGATTTTGTTTATGAATGGAAACATTGGAGAAAACATCTCAGAACTGCTATGTCAAATAACTCATCTAATATTGATTTTTTTTTGTGTGGCAATCTTCAAACATATCCATCACATTAAATTTTTATAAAAATCTTTTTGTTAAATTATTCCATTGTTTGTTTTACTTATTATTAATGGGTTTTGTGTTTCATATTCCATGATCTTTGTAATACTTATAATCTTCAAATATTTCATATTACAATGAAGATATAGGAGGTAATAAAATTATTTAAACAAATTAAATATAAATGTAATAAAATTGTATAATAAAAGCATATGTCTCTATTAATAATTTTTTGGGGGGAGAGGGGCTGTGAATACTTCTAGATATTCCACATAAACCCTTATATCAATGAATTTGAGAAGCAATACTCTAAATTCATCATCATCATCATCCATTATCAATCCACTGCAGGATGAAAGTCACTCCAAGTTTAATCCATCTTTTCCTATCTTTAGCTTCTCTTTTCCACATCACCCTTGCACACTTTCTTATTTCATCCATCCATCTCACATGTGATCTCTTTCTGTGTCTTTTACGATCTCTTGGAATCCAGTTTAAAATTTCAATTGTCCATCTGTTATCATCTCTTCTAACAATATGTCCAGTCCAACTCCACTTCAGTCTTTTAATTTTTTCAATGAGGTCAGTAACACCTGTTTGTTCTCTTACCCATACATTGTGTTTTCTCTAAATTACTGAGTGTTTATCAGACACTAAAGACTACTCATAATTTGATTAGACAATAAAAATTATAAATACTTGTCATAAAAAATTCAATTATACAACAAATTACTGGCAATATGAACAGTCTGAGAAATAATTAAGTTGTGGTGTAATATTTTATTGATTATATTATCTATTTTTTTAAAAATCTATGACTTTTCTGCTAATATTAGTAATTCACATCGAGTTATTTACTCGAGTCATATTTTGTTCAAATATTGATTTTCTCGTTCTCTTTAGCAAACTAATATAATGTCATTTGAATTTACTAAATGAATGCGATTTCAATTTGAAACGTTCATTCTGTGTTTGGTATATATTAATACATAATATTAAATCATAATAATAATCCTATGATAACTCTCCAATTTTATAATTTTCTGATTTTCAATGCATTTTTACTGTTATATAAAGCAGACATCAGAGACAGCTTATTTTCATCGGGAAATTAATAGAATCATATAAACTAGGTGATTATAATTGGAGAGGGTTTGCTATATTTCGATTTTTTTTTAACATTTGAATTCCTTTTTTCAATTATTATATGTTTAATCCATCAAAATAAAATCATGAAATAACTTTTATACATACATCTCTTTTGACAATTTTTTTTTTTTAAAAAAAGATATTTTTTTAATCCTTTGATGATAATTTATCTTCTAATTAGATAAAGTGAATAGTAAAAATTTAATTAAGAATGACTGCTAATTAAATTAAACAGAAAAGAAAAACTAATAACTAAACAATTTTAACAAAATAAAATGTTTTATTGAGAAATATTGTTAACTAAATTTCTCATATTTAATTTATTGTTGGAAAATATGGTAGATCTTTTTAGAAATTACCGATTGCTACTAGCAGAAAATAATATTGATTTTTAGTTTGATTTTTAATAAATATAGATTTTATTAATAGTACTTTTAAGCAATCTCTGCTCTGCTTGGTTTAGCACAGTGGTAGAGGGTCAAACTCTGGAGCGGAAGATCTTTGTTTTGATTTCAGTTCTGGCTCTTCAGGTGTTCCAACTTTTTATAAGAACTACTTATGAATTTCCAAGCAATAAAGCCAATAGAACTTTTTTATTTTACTAATCTTCTCATTTTAAAACATAAAAATCTTCAAATGTAATTTTAGCATTTTTGTGTGTGTGTATATAGATAGATAGATAGATAGATAGATAGATAGATAGATAGATAGATAGATAGATAGATAGATAGATAGATAGATAGATAGATAGATAGATAGATAAATAGATAGATAGATAGATAGATAGATAGATAAATAGATAGATAGATAGATGGATGGATGGATGGATAGATAGATAGATAGATAGATAGATAGATAGATAGATAGATAGATAGATAGATAGATAGATAGATAGATAGATAGATAGATAGATAGATAGATAGATAGATAGATAGATAGATAGATAGATAGATAGATAGATAGATAGATAGATGGATGAGTGGATGGATAGATAGATAGATAGACAGATAGACAGACAGACAGATAGATAGATAGATAGATAGATAGATAGATAGATAGATAGATAGATAGATAGATAGATAGATAGATAGATAGACAGATAGATAGACAGACAGACAGACAGACAGACAGACAGACAGACAGATTCTAATAATAACCATCTACATGACTACATTACCATATTAGATCAAACAGTCAAAAGACTTCATGATATTCCTACCAAACAAAACTGTTTCTAAGCTAATACAACATTAACTTATATATAATAATAATATTTATTGTATACAAGATATTGACAATTACACTGCTTATTAATGCTTAAATATATTTTTATACCAGTTTTATTCCCAAAAGTTTATTAATTTCATATGGAATATCAATTTTATTTTTTATATCCATTAAGTTTAATTTAGTATAAATTTTATGACTAATTTTTCTATAAGGTTTTTGTTTTTTAATTATTTCACTATTGGGATTTAAATATCCCCTATTTAGAGATAATTAACTATTCTATTAATTAATATTTATTTTCTATCATGCTACACTTATCTTGTGAATGGATAGTCATTTGATATAATATAGTGACTTTATTTATGTTTAAAAAATTATTAACAATAAACATGTCACACTTATTTTTCAGAAAGTAACCTGTCTAGTATGGAGATCAAATATTTTTGGAATTAATTTCTTTTTCAATAATTTATGAATTTTCTTTATGCTAAATTAATCTCATTATTTATAAATTTAAATGTATTTAATAATAGTCATACACTTGATATCATATACAATTCTCAATAAAAACAAATCATAGATATAATAAAATATCTTTACTAACAACAAAATGATATATAACAATAGCTGTAATATAGTCATATAATCATCACAAATAAAAATAACATATATAAAAGCTCTTTTCGGCAAATTTTTAAATTTTTGCCCTTTTTAATATGGCTTAATTGCAAAAATAACGTATACTGCATACATAGTGACATCTACCTGCTCTATATAAAATTAACACAAGCCTATAACTACACTTAAATATCTTTATAACAACACATATTATACAACCCTCCATTCATTTTGCATTATCCAATTATTAGTTAAATTAATTGATGTTTTATAAATGTTCATACAATTATTTTTGTTATAATTAATGTAATTGGTTTCATATATTTTCCTTCTATTAATTTCTTTAATATAATTTAATAGACTTATATTCTTAACACAATCTATTCTATGTCCATATTTTAAGTAGTGAACATATAATTCAGATCTGTCATCTCTTCTATTAATAGCATTATTATGTTCTTTAGCTCTTTCTTCTGATTGTTTTGTTGTATGTCCATAATAAACCATACTCCAAACCCCACAAATAATTTTATATACTATATCATTTTTATATTTTATATCATTTTTTATTTTATAATTCCCTACTAGTATATCAAGAGTTTTACTGTTTGACCATCCTATTTTAATATTTTGATCTATATAATTTTTATTTTTTAATAATGTATTATAAATTTTAGGAACATATGAAAGTTTTACCCTATTTATATTTTCTGGGTCACTATTATTACCCAAATTATTTTGTTTATAATTAAAGAATATATTTCTAATGCTTCTTTCTCTTTTTGCAAAGTAGCTATCTTCCTATCTGTGTTATATTTATCATTTTTGTTTTTAAAATTTTTAATAACTGCCATTTTTTGTATACATGCCTGTTGCAAACCCATAGAAATTATTTTTCTTAATTTATCTTCTTTAATGAAGTGTTTTGATGTAATTATAGTATTATCATCTATCTCTATCTCTACATCTAAATATTTTATTTTAACATCAATTTCTATAATTGTAAATTTTATATTATCCATATTATTATTAAGTTCATTGTATGTTTTCTTTATAGCTCTTTTATTATCAATTATTAATATATCATCAACATATCTAAAGTAATGTATTATATCTTGATTTTCTATTCTACTATTAACAATTTTCATTTACATTTCGTTAATGAATATTGATGACATTAATCCACTAATTGCACACCCCATTACCCACCCCTTATGTATACTCCAATATTCACTATTATATTTAAAATACAAACTATTATGTATTAAAATTAAACCTTCTTCAATAATATTAATTACCTCTATATCATTAATATGCATATATAATTTCTGTATTAATATTTCTATACTTTTTGTTCTTGGAATGCTAGGATACATCTTTTCAATATCCATTACAAATATACTTTGGTTTCTATTCAATTTTATCATATTTAACTTATTTATAATAGCCTCTGTATTTTTAATGCAAACGTCCCCATAACCAATAATATTTACTATCCACTTATTTAAATACTTACAAAAATTTTATATAATAAAATTAGTAAAATTAAATAATAATCTCAATGGATTATTTTCTTTATGAGTTTTTACCTTAGTAAACAAATATGTGTTCTCATAAGAAGAAGGATATAAATATTTATATTGATATGTATTAATAATTTTTCCCCTCCATCTTTTGTAATAATTTTATATATTTATGTTTTACAATTCTCAATGTATCATCTTCAATTAAAATATGCCAGTGTAATTGATAAAATTACTAAGAAACAATATAACAAAATAACATCCTTTAAATAAAATCAATATCATAAGCATTTAATAACTTTCATTTAATACCTAAGATATATATATATATATATATATATATATATATATAGGTATATAAATGATATCTATAGGTATATACCGCAGTACCAATATACATGATATATATATATATATATCATGTTATTGGTACTGCGGTATTAGAGCTGCAACATGAAGAATTATGATCGTTTAATCATTAAATTAATTAGGTTATTAAATCAAAAATATATTTTAAAATCTACATTTAAAAAAAAACAATTTAACAAAAAAAATATGAAAAGCATTAATGTAAAGAATAGTTAAAATGTGTGTTTAAATCAAATTGAGTGTATGTTTTGCACATGCATATTCTGCATAATCTATTTTAATACATTGTACAGGCTTAGACCTGCATTTATATATGTAATATATGTGGGATTCGAACTCAGACTTTCACACAATGTACAACTCTTAGTGTCATCTTATATTGCTGACTCACCTGATCACATACATGCTGAAAAGATTAATAATCACCAGTATTGGTATTCTGTGCTAAACCAGCACTCATTAAAGTATGAAGATTGGTTATCTTAATATAAAGCTGAGTACTAATTGTATATATGTGTGGAGATGGTAATCTGAACAAACTGATGAGTCCTGGTTTAGCAGGAAATATGTATATTGGTGATTATTTATCTTTTCAACATGTGTGTGATCAGGTGAGTCAGCAATATAAGAAGGGACTGAGAGCTGTAAGTCATATGAAAGTCTGAATTCAAATTCTGCATATGTATTAAAATAAATTATGCAGAATATGCATGTGCAAACACACACTCAATTTGATTTAAACATGCATTTTAACTATTCTTCACATTAATGCTTTTCATATTTTTTTGTTAAATTGTTTTTTTTTTAATGTAGATTTTAAAATATGTTTTTGATTTAATAACCTAATTAATTTAATGATTAAATGATTATAATTCTTCATGTCACAGAATCAAACTCAGTTAGCTAATTATTTTTTAGTAAATAAATACTTTGTTTAAATAATGTTCCTTTATATTAATATGTAAAATAGTAATATATGTTATAGATTAAATGAATATTATTAAAAGTCAGTTATTTACAAAAATAGCAATAAAAAACTGAAGAGTATTGATTTATTATATTAGGTTAAATAAATAAATAACATGTTTGGTAATATTTGTTGTAAATTTGTTTTTTGTTTTTTTTTCAAAAAAAAGATCAATATTGTATTTTAATTTAAAAAATGAATTGTTTTTCACGTTTTGTTATATACATTGTCAAGAGAAACATTTCACTTGCTGTTTTTTACTGAGGATAGCAGTTAAACAAGAAGCTAATTGTTTTTTTTTTCTATCTCTTCATTAAAACAACAAAATTTTGGCTTAAGTTGATGTTAACAAAAGAGATAACAGGCTGAAATGGATAAATTGAAATCTGGGACCTAGTTGAACCTTTCAATTTAGCAGGACAACAGAATTTTGACTGTTTACCAATTCACCCCCTAATAAATTTTTTCATAAGTATTATATAGTAAAATGTGTGTAAAATGCTATATTTTATTAGATATAATTTTCACTAAAAATCTTACAGTAGAAGGTGAGCAATTCAAAATTCCCATTCTTGCAATAGACTTAAGCCCCCACAACATGTTCAACCATTGTTTGTTGCCAAGGCTGTAAAACATTTGGCATTTTATGACATTGTTTATTCCAATGAACAAAAATGTGTTTATTTGCAAATTTATTATGGTTTTAGATATTTTTTAAAAAATAATTCACACTATATTTATTAGATATCAAGAAATATAAATTATTAATAACTTATTTTGATTTAAAATACTTTATTTTCAAAAATGTAATGTTATATTAGCAGCTAATGTGAATATGGCCTGAAGCAATTTACAAGCTTAGTTTCTATGTAAGCAATTTACTTATATTTACGAGTTTGAAAATATCACAGTTTTGCAATAAATATTCAAATATTTTAAACTTTTAAAGCATAATTCATTAGATATAAGAGAAATAAATAAATATACATTTCAATTTTTAATAATAATAAGAATTAAGAATTATTTCATTGATTTTATAAACTGAAAATAATCTTTCTAGAAACAATGATGTGTAAACTCATTTTGATCACAATCTCATACAGAAATAAAATGTGAACATTTTAAATTTATTTCAGTGGTAAACAAAAAAATTTATCCAATGAAGTCAAATTTATTATGTTCAGATAAGTAATAATGATTTTATTATGTATTTTACATTGTTGTGTGAGACAAAGAAAACATCAGAAAATGCAGATTTTGAGAGGGTTAACATCAACTGTCAGATTTGTCATCTCATTAAGATACTTCTAAAGGCAGGGATAGTAAAGCTTAATAACATCAGATACAACAGGCAACCAACATCTTATTTATTGAAAGCTAAATTACCTTAATATTTTATGACATCAACTGGGATTCATTGTTATTTTAAGTCTTTAGTAATTAATGGAAACTTCTAGAAAAATGGAAGTGGAGAAGAATCTATTAAAGACTTTTCACATTCTTTTGTTTAAAAAAGTAAGAATGTATACATGTGTATAATAATTTTGTCAGTGTATTCAAAAGAAAAAAGTTTTTTAAAAAAAGATCAAATTAGTAAATCAATTATAAAAATATATATTATGTTCTTTACAACATTGATGAGATAATTTGAATTTTTATTTATTATTATTTTCATTAATATTTTTAGTACAAACATCAAATTTTAATTTAGTTGATTATTTTACTGAATTTAACAAGTTTAAGTCACTTGAATATTAATTATCTACCTTTATTAAAATACCCTGAGATATTAAATATTATAGTTCATAAATTTATTTATCCTGGGGTGTAGTAAAATACCCCTTTGACTCCAGAGTGATTCATTAAATGTTGTTTTAATAATACATATAATATACATGTTAATGATGTCATTCTTGATCTTTAGTAGTATAACCAGCCAAAACTAATAAATATTCTAGATATTTTAGGTATCATGGATTATATCTATACGATAAGAATAAAATGTTATTATTATTGAATTAACATTGTCAGTAACAGCATTTAAACTGATGATGTTCTTTAGGATGCTCATCATAATTTATGAGTGAATTAGTTAGCCATTATCTTGGAGCCAATTATATTTGTGCCCATGTGTGGTCTAGTTAAGATAAAATAGAAGTAGTATCAAATGACATAGTTTGCTGAAAATCCTGGATATAAATTATTAGTAATAAGAAAGTGCAAATGGTTGTTAAAAATCTGGAGAAAAGAGCATCTGCAGTAAAAAATGCACTATTCTGAAAAAGTATTAATGCTCTGACACAATTAAATATATCTTAAAGTAAAAAGTTATAAATTTTATGAAATAGTTATGATGAATTTATTTAAAGCAAAAAAAATATAAGCTAAATTTCTCTTCATAGACAAACAAAATTATAAACATATTTGAGAACACTTTTATAAGATTCTAATATATATGATTTTAGAATTATGTGTGGGTAAAATAAAGCTTATAAACAGAAAGATAGCATCTGCAATAAAAAAATTAATAATTATTTAACACTAAATTTTCATTGGCTATGTTAAATAAATAATAAATATAAAACATTGACATTAGTCTTTGGAACAAAAGATTGACAGAATTTAGTCAGCACTGAAGGAATACAAGTTGAAGCCTAATATTTTAAGTTATAAACTGTTATGTATTAATCCTAAGCTTTCTTTTATAATATCTATTATGTTTATACCATTTACACATTGATTTATATTTTTATTAATATTTGTATACTTTTAAGTTTTAGATACTTGAATACATTTTTTTAATATCTATTATAAAAAGTTTTGGTTCCTAGTCAATTTTTTATTGTTTAATTTTGTTTATAGTATATCTCTTTATAGAAATTTTCGTATGCTAAAAGGTTTGTTATTCATTTATTTGAGTATA
>JAQFVV010007979.1:0-47058 GCA_028023455.1 Epiperipatus broadwayi
ATATGTACTGAAAATATCATTTAGAGTAGTGGCATGTTTTATTATATTAGCACTTGAAACCCACTGCAGTGACTGTGAAGTCACCATGGAATTGCTATTAGGCAGGCAACTAAAAACAAACTAACCCTATTACTGCCAAATAAAAAGCATATAAGTCCTTCCTTAATGCGTAATGATTTTAAAATGGAAAATGAATTATGGATTTGGCTTAAAATGGAGACTAATTAAATTATTTGTTAGGGGGAAAGAGTAATATAAAAGATACATATTGTCCATCTACATCATTGAAATTCCAGATGTTGTAAAGATAATAATTCCAATCATGAAAGAAAGTTAATCATAGTAAAAGTTCAAAGCCGAACTGAAAACTGACAAATCTGAAGTTTAAAAGATGAAAGGAGAAATGAAAATAACATTCCTGTGATATTGTGACAATAAAAAACAATATTAATAGATGACAAGAACATACACAAAGCAGACAGTGTGAACAGCAATTTCTGCAAAATCAGACTACATGGAAACCTAAGCTGAAAATCATCAATGTCAAAAAAGGCAAATAGACTCTGCTCACTATCTAAATAATTATTTTATAAAAGAAAATTAAAATTTAAGTTCTGTGCAGTAAGAAAAGTGATATATATATATATTAAAGTCAATCTGGGTTTGACAATAGTATTGGCATTAACAAGGGCTTTGAGTGTTCCATCCCCAGATTTTCAATGATATGGATAGTGAAGAGTTGGAGGTGGGGAAGATTGAAGCTTGTTTGTTAAATTTGAATATTTGCTATCTTAATATAAACTGAGCACTGATTGTATATATGTGTGATAGATGAGCCAACTGCTGAGTGCTGGTTCAGCATGACATATGTATATTGGAGATCATTTATCTTTTTCACATGTATGTGGTCATGTGTTTCAGTTATGTTAAGATAGAGAGGATACTGTAGGAGCTTGAAAGCCTAAGTTCAAGTCCCTTCTAATTATATTAAGTTCAAGTGTAGACAATGTATATATGTTTAAATATTATATGTTATATATCAGTAGTAAATTTTAACTCTTTTAACAGGTTGATATTTATTTCTATTGTTGTTTCTGGTTTTAATTATTGTAATCATTTGGAAATGAGAGTGCAAAGCTGTCAAGTGATCACTTTAAATTACTTTTACTATGCCTGAATGAATGATGTGAAATTTTCTAGAATTTACGATATGTCATTCTTATTTGAAATTAAACATATGTAAATAAGATATTTAAAAAAAAATGCTATGGGAACAACTGTTACATACCAGCTATTAAGAACGCACCATATAGCTTTGTGGATTTTAAACTATAAATGAATACTCACTTCCAAACACAAAGATGTCTTGTGAAAAGTTAGAGAATATCTATCTTTTTGATCCAAACATTTATGTATGCTTAAGATTTGCCCATACAAAAACATTTGGGTCAAAAAGATAGATATTCATTTTATCATTCTACAAAGACTTTATCCTGTGGTTGAAAGCGAGAGTATTTATTTTATAGTTTAAAATCCACAAAGCGCATGTGCAAAAGCTTAATAGCTGATTATTAATATTACAGCTTATAAAACATAGGCTATATAAAATAAATATTTTATTGTAATCATTATAAATTCCTAATTTTAGTATTGAACTTTATTTTATATTAGAATTCAATAAATTGGACTGATTTGTCAGAATATATAGATTTACAAACTAAAACATTCTAAAATATCATATTTGAACTTTGCAAATATTAAAATAATAATAAAGTGATGTAATGAGAACACTGAGTTTTTTTATTAGAGAATGTGAGAATAAGCCAAACCAAGCAGTAAATGTGAAAATTAATGAAATATATATTAAGTGAAATTTTATTTTTAAAGTGGGGAATGAATAAATTGAAGACTTCATAAATCTATAAAATTTAATATTGGATTTGTAAATTTTATAGTATAATGATCAATTTTATAAATGATCATATCATCCATAGTTTTCTTTATCACCATGGTGATTAATTTGTTAACTTCTATTTTTAACAATAAAACATATGCACATAAAATAAAAGTCTAATCATGTATTCTTTTGTTTTTAAATAACTATTATACAATTACTGTGTAAAAATAAATCATAAATTTTTAATGATTTTCTAGACAAAACTTTTTTGCTACTCAAAAATCTTCTTGGAATATCCATGCAAATGACTTCAAAGGGGGGGGGGGGGGGGGGGGATCTATTATTTTTAAAACAATCTTAGATAAATATCATTATAGATAATCATAGAAGATTGAAAAAAGTGAACCTCAAACAATACCATCTCAAAGCTAAAATCTTGGATAAAATCAGTTAATTAAAAAATGTCACTAAATAAATTCCTATTATTAAATTTAATTACTGTGGAATTTAATTGATTATATCTGGAAAAAAAAATTACATCCTCCACCCACATAGTTAATACTATGCAAAACAATGGGGTAATAATCAATAGATAAGAATGCAAGAGCACATTTATCACTCTTAACACCTACCTGATAAATATGTAGATGAACTCCTGTTATTTGTACTCATGGAATTGTATTATCGATAGGTAAGGGTGCAAAGTGGAGGGAGAGATTCGCCTTCAATATTCAAAACCAGGTTCAGATATTTATAAATCCCACACAGATCTAAAATATTGTTTTTATGAAGCTTTAAGGCAAATTTATTGCAGCAAATAATAAATAACTGTAGACAAAATTTCATAATCACAAGTACAAAATTGCATCATGTAAATGTTGATATTCCAAGGTTCACATTAAATAACTTGTTTAAATCAATTTATGTAGCAGACATTTTTTTATGTAACTACTGAAGTGTTTGTATGACCTATAAGTAATTTCCATTTATATATCAAGGTCAAACAAACCAAGGCTTATGTTTTAAAAAAACACTCTGAGCAGATGGCCAGATTAACATCTAAGTTAAGAGAAACATGATATGGTAAAACATTTTAAAACAGAAAGTTATAAAAATTTATTAAGGGCCTGGAAAAAAAACGAATATGAATTGCGCCAACGTAATAAACCAAGAATGAAAAAATTGAACAGACTATTTTAAGAGTCAAGCTAGTTGGGAAGTATGATTTCTATATCATTTAGAAACTGTCTGGATCCAATCACATGTAAGCCAGTTTATCTGGATATCAGTGTGACTTATACTTTTAATTATAAAACCGATCAACCAAAGGGGGGGCTTCCTTTTTAGTTTCTATCAATGACTTTGTATATTTAATAGTTTACTGAAATATGTAATGGCATACATACACACGCACACACACATTTATTAGGGTTTTAATTATTTGAAAATATCCCTATCCTGGTTAAATTTAAGAAAACATTTATCTAATATGAAATATTAAAAGTTATTGTAAACTTTAAAATATAAATATTTTACAATTTTTTTAAAAAAGAGAAATAATATTAAAGGAATATTAATATAATGTATTATAATTATTATTTTTATTGATCGCTGTGACTAAATTGTATTAAGATGGTAATTTCACACAACTGCTTCCATTTCAACCTCTTATGTTTATTTCTTCCAATGAATCAATTAGTAGAACAGTCTTCGGGATTATTAATATATACTTAAATTTTTTTAAATATAATTTTGTAATGTAAATATTAAAACTTATAAATTTAAGATTTTCAAATTACCATGATAACTTACGTACAAATGTTACATGCCTACATATATATATATACATTCATATATATATATATTTACTAATTTTGCATCTAAAATCTATATTTATATTACATTATAATTAAAATACATACATTTGTTTATATTGACAATATTTTGGAGTTTATATCACTGCAACTATTATATATATAAAGATTGTTTCATAATCATTTATGGTTAAAATCTAGTCTGCCTCAGTTTTGTCTTTATATCAAGTAATTTTAAAATTATTCTGTTAGAATATTAGCTATGACCTTAGCTGTTAGCTGACAAGTAATGATGTAAGTTTGATCAACTGTCGGAAACTTAAGATAAGTTCCTAGATATTTAAACTTAAGATATTAAAGCTCGTGAAGAGTATATTACAGTGAACTGATTGACTGGTTTATTTAAACTTGGTTAAGGAATCAATTAGCTGTATAAGTGAGCGAGTTATGTGTACGTGAGTGTGTAGTAATTATTTTACTAAAATAATTCATTGTGCATAAACAATATACTTCTATATTTTTCGGACGTCTATGTTTTAGTATAGTAAGTGGTTTTTGTAATGAATTCTTATATATTTGAAAATGATTGATTTGAAAAGTCAACGGTTCGTCGAATATTTGAGGATAGTTAGTAAAAATAAACTTTTTTTATATGTATTTTTTCTTGTCAACGAAAGTGATATCTATTTTTTTGAAACCTTAGTAATATATTTATTATATAAATGTATAAGCTTGTATGTTTTTCTTAAGAAACTGAACTAGTTATTAATGATGTCATATATAACTCAAATTTGAAAAGTGTTAACAACGGCTTTTGATAAAAAAAATAAAATCAGAAAGACGGATAGAGAAATCTTAGAAGTTAATAAAAAGTTGCACAATGACCAAACATATTAAGTCTAGTGAAAAAGTCATCAACTTTAAATATATATAATAAATAATAACTGAATTAGAAGATATGTAAATAAACATTAGGTATGCACTCTATTGTATATAATTTTTAAGATCTAAATAGAATAAATCAATCCTCTGACACTGTCCAGTATAATCCAATTAATATGGGCTTATTAGGAGTGATAAAGATTCGAGAATTACCAACCGAATTGCAAACTAAGTTATGTATATATATGTATACCTTAATATATAATTGTAATTATCCCAAATTCTGAACTTAACCAGACTGGAGCCTAGAAAATAAACTCTAAGACACTACTAATGGTTTCACTGATACAAGCCAACTTCTCAAGGTAAGAATCCACAAAATAGTAACATATTTATATTAAACATTACCCACAATTCCATTTATTTCACATCCACCCTTAGTATTTAAAGAACTTCTTAAATAAGTTAATTGGTTCAGAATCGTAAATTTTTAATAATAAAGATCCGTTACTTCTTTTTTATTTCACTTTTTCAAGAAGATAATCTTAGCTCCATCAAAATTAACAAACCAATATGTATATATGTAAACTTAATTGGAAGTAACTACTTATATGCATCAATAAAGATTAATAAAGAATAGGATGGAATCTATTCTTTAAGTTTTGATGTATATTATTGAAATTGAGGGTGAAATTTATATATCAGCCAGGTTTTAAATGGGTCTTAAATCGGCCTTAAATCGTTTTGAAATTATATTTATATATTATAGGACAAAGAATTTATCTTATTTTTAACTTAAAAATAGGTGGCTATCCTATTTTTTATTAACATTTATAGATGAGCTCATAAGTATATATATATATGGTATTTTAAAGTAAGCTAGTAGTAGCTTGCTGTGTGTGGCAGTATATATATTGGTTTTGCCTGTTTTGAACAATAGGAGGTGGTCATGTGATGTTTATTGGCTTAAACCAATCCTGCCTAATGGGATAGTGGTGGCTAAAGTTATTAAAGAACCAAAGACACCAAAATGTATGGGTACTGAACTGGGTTCAGACCCATATGACTATGATAAGCTAATGGGCTTAGGATTGAAAACATTAAGGTGGTTTCAGTCTAAGACTCATAGTTTTGTAGTTAAATGAAGATAAAAGGTGGTTGCTTGAGGGTTGCATTAGATCCTAAGATCTAGATGCAGTCTCTCAGATCCAAGGCTCCTCACTGATGAAGGCCATAAGCCAGAAACTAGTCTAGCGATATTGAGATGAGTATACACTAGATGGGGGGATTTTATGCACAAGCCTTCTGGCATCCATTGATTACTCTAACTTGTTGTGTGTGGCAATATATATAGTGAGTTTTGCCTGTTTTAACAACAGTTATACATACATAAGAGGAGTTGGTCATGTGATGTTTATATCTTGAAATAATCTGTTTGTTTTTCAAACTGTATTTTAATATACATAGTTTAAGTCTGAAAGTTTGTAATGATGATACTTACTTGTAATTTTATGATGAACTATTTCCATTATAAAATAGTTTCAGTAACTAAATGCTTTTAGAAAAATCTAGGTCTCACTTAAACTTTACAAGTATGTTCAATTTGCAGTAATTAAATGCAGTTTTAGGATATAATACAACATTTTGAGTATTCTTCTTCTTCTCTCTTCTTCAAATATTGTTGGTGTGACCAGTGATGGTTACTAAATTGGGAAATTAAACTGGTGATTTTTGGGAAAATCATGAACGTAAGGTAATACTAGTTCAGTAGATTAAAGCATCACCCTTAAATGTAGTGACTGCAAATCTAATTATCATAGATTTGATTTCTATGCTGGTGCTATCAGTGGTCAGGTTCAACAACATCTGATGAAAAGATGAGAATAATATCACTTGAAACATATATTAACCTATGTATTGAAGCCATTATTTAAAGCATATTTGGAAAGTTTAAACAAGATCTGGAGTTTTTATGAAAATAGTTAACAATTAAAATTAGATGGTAAAAATAATTACATTTATTATTCAACATTAACCCCCATTGTCATTTATACATTAGGTTTAAATCAGTAATATAATATTCACACTTCTCATGTAAAGTAAATGACTTTAGATATTTACATATAAAGATTAAACTGCTATTGTAGTGGGTCCGACAGGTATTTAAAACTTTAGTCACCTACAAAGATGTTTAACCAAAATATAGATATAGTAAGAATGAAATGATCTGATAGTCAAATAATGGTTATTGATCTTAAACCTTATATGTGCAAATAGATTGTGTTAAAATCTATATGCTCTTCTTCTCATTTTTCTTCTTTTTCTTATTTGAAATATATTCCAGTGGTAATTACTATGCATTAAATATTGAATATTTATAAATTCATAAAAGTTGCAAATGATACTTCTGACTTGAATGATCTGTATTTGATGCTACATTACTAATTTAAATACAATTTGTGAAAATTAGAATTAGCACATTCCATACTTTGAAAAGATTTAGTTATGATAGTTGAATATAAAACTCAAAGTGATTGGCAGATACACAAATTGATGACCCTTCAATTGAAATATATGTATGGTTAAGAGAAATGTCTGCTACTTTGTGTTGAATAATGATTTGTAATCATGAAGTTTATTATATGCAACAGAAAATGCTAAAATATGCAAATTATTTATTTAAGCACACATACACACATATAGATATATGATAGTGGAGCATGGACTATTCTATATTTTGTTCCAAGACTCTCTTGCATTTAATATATATATATATATATCATCATCATTATCAACCATTATCAATCCACTGCAGGATGAAGGTCTCTCCAAGTTTAATCCATCTTCTCCGATCTTTAGCTTCTCTTCTCCACATCACCCCTACACATTTTCTTATTTCATCCATCCATCTTACATGTGGTCTCCTTCTGGGTCTTTTACAATCTCTTGGAATCCAGTTTAAAATTTCAATTGTCCATCTATTATCATCTCTTCTAGCAATATGTCCAGCCCAACTCCACTTCAATCTTTTAATTTTTTCAATGAGGTCAGTAACACCTGTTTGTTCTCTTACCCATACATTGCGCTTTCGATCTCTTCTTGTTACTCCCAACATACATCTCTCCATACTTCTTTGAGTGGTCTGAAGTCTCTGTATTGCTCTTCTATTAAGTATCCAAGTCTCAGATCCATAAGTAAGAACTGGTAAAACACATTTGTTAAAAACCTTTCTTTTCAAACACATAGGCATATTTCCTTTTAATATCAAGTTATTTCTACCAAAAGCACTCCAACCAAGTTTAATTCTATGATTAATTTCCTCTATTATGTTTCCATCTGTATTAATAATCTGACCAAGGTATTTGTAACTCTTAACTTCTTCTAATTCATCATAATCAATCTTTATTTTCATATTTTGAGCAAATCGATTAAACATTACTTTAGTCTTTTTAACATTTATCTTTAGTCCTACTTTCCTACTTTCATCTGATAACTCCTGCAACATTTCCTGCAGCTCAGAAGCATTATTTGCAAAAACAACTACATCATCTGCGAAATCTAAATGACTTAAATAATCTCCATTTACTTTCACTCCTTTAGTTTCCCATTTTAATCCACAAAATACTTCTTGCAGCACTGCTGTAAAAAGTTTTGGAGATATGGAGTCACCTTGTCTTACACCTTTCTCAATGTTGACTTTCCCAGTATCATTATGTAATCTAATTGTTGCTGTTGCATTTTTATAAATATTCTTTAAAATATGACAATATCCTGGATCTATACCTTGATGATCCAATGCTTTAATCACTGAAGAAATGTTTATAGAATCAAATGCCTTTTCATAATCTACAAATCCAAAACATAATGACAACTCATATTCATTTGTCCTTTCTATAACTTCTCTCAATACTTGAATATGATCTACTGTACTAAAACCACTTTTAAATCCAGCTTGTTCTCTTGGTTGGTGAAAATCCAAGGTTCTCTGTAGACGAGTTGTAATTATCTTGGTAAAAATTTTATATAAAACTGATAAAAGGCTGATAGGTCTGTAATTTCTAATATCTTCTTTATCACCTTTTTTAAATATTAATATTATTACTGCATTCTTCCAATCATCCGTACATCTTTATCATTTAGACATTTGGTATATAACTTTGCTAATATTTTTTCTGTTTCTTCACCTGCTTCTTTTAATATATCAATTATAATTCCATCATTACCTGGAGCCTTTCCTTTTTTCATACATTTAATTGCATTTCTCACTTCTTCATTTAAAATTCTGGGCAATTCGGAAGATGTAATAGATATAGGAGGTACTTGTTCTTTTATTATTATATAATTCTTGATAAAAATCTTCTACCAATTTCATAATGTCATCCCTCTTTTTAGTAATAATTCCATCTTTTTTTCTTATTGCAGATATAAATTTCCTACCAATACCAAAATGTTGTTTTACATTCTTAAGACTTTTATTTTCTTCTACAGCTTTTCTTGCTAGTTCACAGTTATACTTTCTTATATCATTTTCAACTCTTTTCCGCACCATTTTACAAAATTCGAGATATTCAATTCTTTTTAATGCATCATTCTTGCATATCTTCATATTCCTTCTTTTCTTCATAAGTTCTCTAGTCTCAGTAGAAATTTTATTAGTCAATTGCTGCTTTTTTCTACACGACGCTCTTCCTTTGTTGCAGTTTTTAAAAGTGTATCAGTTATTTTCATATTAATTTCATTCAAATCTGAATCATGTTCAAAATCTACTAATACTTGAAACCGATTTGTAAGTTCTAATTTAAATTCATTAGAATGTTTCTGAAGATTAGGAATATCAACTGTAAATATAGTTTTTCTTAATAATTTTTGTCTCTCTAGTTTTACATTAACATGTATCTTACCCCTTACTAATCGATGATCACTTCCTGTGTTAAATTTATTAAGAACATTACAATCTTGAAATATGTATTTCCTGTTAGTCAAAATATAATCCAATTCTGCTGTACCTTCATTTGGATGCTTCCATGTCCATTTCCTTCTAACATTTTTCTCAAAAAAAGAATTCATAATATAAAGTTTTTCCTTCTCTGCAAACTCCACAAGTCTATGTCCTCTCTCATTTCTATTACCATAACCAACATTACCTACAACACTTTCATCTTTCATTTGTTTACCAATTCTAGCATTAAAATCTCCCATAACAATTTTAAAATGTTGTTTACTCTGATCAAAAGCCTTTTGTACATCCATATAAAAATCTTCTACTACTTCATCACTGTGAGAACTTGTTGGGGCATAAACCTGAATTATCTGCATTTGATATCTGCTATTAAGTTGTATAACTAATCTTGCCACTCTGTCTGATACACCATCAATCTCCACAATATTGTTCTTCCACTTTTTATTTATAATGAATCCTACTTCACTTGTATTTCCAATATTTGTGCCTTTATAATAGAGCATATGTCCACTTTTTAAATCAATTGTCTCTTCACCTTTTCTTCTAACTTCACAAAGTCCAATAATATCCCATTTAATATAGAAGAGAGTTCTTCTTCTAATTCTATATATATATATATATATATATATATATATATATATATATATATATATATATATATATATATATATATATATATATATATATATATATAGTGTGTGTGTGTGTGTAATAGCTCATGCTTTGTTGATAAATAGTGATAGAATAGGTATTGTTATTGAACTGTAAGTGTAAAGTAATTTTTAGCATGCATACACACCCATATATAAAACAGACACTTATTTATAAACTATATTTTAAATAATAATAATACAATTATTAATAGTAAATTGAGGAGGACAGATCTTTATATAATGTATTGAGTGTGTGTTTACTCATACATTCACTGAAACAAGAAGAATGAAAAAAAACTAACTACCTTATTTTTATTTATATTCTTTTATATTAATTTATTCTGTCTGTATGTCCATATTTTTAAATTTTTAACAATGAAAACAATTTTGTTCCTATTTAAAACTGGAGCTCATATTCTTACACTTCCTAAGAAAACTCCTTAACAACTGAGCTAATAGAAATATTATAGATTTTTTTTTTGTTAATATTGGTTTAGCTCATACCTTAATTGATTAAATTAATTAAAACGCCAATACATAAATACTTTTATATAGTAAGTGATCACATGATATTTAAATTTAAAATTTGTTTGTTAGAGGGCATACTTTTTTATTTTCACATCTTGTTATTAAATTATACTTTTTATCAGATTTTTTTGTAGTTTTAACCACTTTTTAAAATAATATCAAATATAAGTAAAAATTAAAAAAAAAGTGTTTATGTAAGTAGCCAATTAAAAAGTAGAAATTTGTCATTTTGGAAAATATTACATCTTAAGAATCTAGACTTGGTATAAAATAATTGAAAATTTCAGAAATATTGTCATTCATAAAAGCATTTGAGACTCAAATAAATCATAAAAAAATCAAAGAGGTCTCAAATGCTTTTATGAAATGACATTATTCCTGTAATTTCCAATTGTTTTATAACAAGTGTAGATTTTTAAGATCTCTGATATTTTTCAAGAATGGCAAATTAACCAAGATTCTGTTTTATTCTACTTTTTAGTCAGATTACTTTATTATTTTTTTACTTTTTAGTTGACTAATTACATAAAAGCATTATTTTTTTAAAAAAAATTACATATAATTTTTTTACTTTTGAAATAAAATATACAGTAAAATGTTTGACTTTTTATAAATATGGTCAGGGCAATTTTCTTTTTGTTTTCCTCAATAATTTTTTTCTTTTAGAAATATAATAGACTTTTTTTTTTTTTTTTATAAAAAATTACATGTTTTTTATTTATTTATTTTTAAGGCAATATTATCTTGAACTATATTCTAAAATTTTGTTAAACTTTTACCATTAATTCTGAGAAAATAATTTATTCCTAAAAATTCTGCACATCAAATTTGGAAAGAGTAATAAAGGAAGAACAGTTCTTAAAGAAAAAATGGCAGCCCAAATATAAAATTTGTGAATTTTAATGGCTTTTTGTTTGTTTATTCACATTTTTGTTTGTTTATATTTTTTTCGAATAGCATAGTTTGTAACTCCACTGTGTATATATATTGTAACCATCTGGATTACATGGAACAAGGCAACATAGTCATGTGTGCATGCATGCGCACACACACATATATATATATATATAGGAAAAGTAAAAATAAACACAGACAAAAAAATTTAGTAGATACTTTCTATTTTCCTGGAATAATAATAATAATAATAATAATCCTATAAAGGGTTAAATAATTCTAAATGTAAAATAAAATTTCATTATGAAATAAATAGTTAAAAAGGTCTAATAAATATTATTTGTAATTCGGATTTTGAATTTAAAAACAAACAGGTCAAACTGATAATTGTAAAAATTTATATTATTTTTAAAGTTTTTTAATTAATGCTCTATCTAAATAAAAACATGTAGATCACACCTTTGGCAAAATTTCAAAGTTGCTTCCAAGAGTAGCTTGTAATTAAAAGTGATTTGAAAAGATTAAAGTTGATTTTAATCAAGATAAGGATTAGACAGAAAAAAACCTCTGTTTTCAGTTAAAGTGTTTTTATCACCTCAGATGACTCTTATAAAAAGTGCTGATAAAAATATCAGTTCAGTTCTTGTTCTAATATTTTTAAGAAATAGTTGGCAGCAATTATCTGGCCAAACTGGCCAGCTGCAAGGTCTTGGCTAAATATATTTTGTAAGAGCTGGCCAGTACTTCCATGAAGATGAAGCCAAAGTCAAGACAGAAGAAAGCAGATGTTCTACAGTTGGAGCTTGAATTCAAATAGAAAAAAATGACGGACTTCTTTGTGTTGAAATTCAAAGCTACAGTTGTGTGCTAAGAGGACAGTTGCTTGTCTGAAATCAATCAAATCCAAGACAGCTTACCTGAAGTATGCCAATCCTGATCAGAAGGGAACCAATCAAGACCAACAAATTACCTGAATTATACCTCTATTGATGATACAAGCCAATCCACCAGCTTGCCCAAGAAAATCATCAGCTGATGAAGAAGTATGCTATTTCATCTATATGCAGAGAGAAGCACAGATAAATGTATATACAATGGTGAGTAGCTTTATACAAAATGTGAACAAAATTTTTAAATAAGTTTTTTTTTTTAATAATTTATTTAAAAATGATATTCTAAAAAATGAGCTATATAATAAAAAACAGCATTATCTTAAATTGTTTAAACTCTATATTTTTAAAAAAAGAGTAACACAAATAAATAACTCTACTTGGATTAAAAAAATCTAAGAGTCAGAATTAACATTTAAAAGATATTTTAAAAACTTTTAGAGACGCAACCTGTGATCATGAGACATATATAGAACAATATGATTTTAAAATCCATTTTTTAAAAAAATAACACAAGTAAAATTTTGACTGAATGAAATGATGGAATTCATTGACCAAAACAAATCTTTTTAGATTAACTTAAAGATGATTCGAAAAGCATTATAATTAATTAAGAGTAACTTGATTAAAAAAAGAACTTTTCTAACCTGTCAAAAATTGACTATACCTTTTTTTAAAAAAAAAAGAAAAAAAGCTGTGCTAGAGTTTGATAAACTGATTTTTTATTGATGCACATGTATATATGTAAATTTTATGTATATTCAAATGGAATTAGTAATTATAATTGATTTGACAAAATTAAATTTATGTTAATCTGTGCAATTCTATATTCATGTTTAAGTAAACCTAGCATAGGTATTTGTATTATTAACAATATGGTACTTACGGATAATTCAACCAATGACGTTTTTGACTTACTGATTTCCCTTCCGGTAGACATCGACATTTTTTGCATGACAACATTTTCATGGTAACCAAGTGACTGGCATGATTAATCCATCAGAGAGTCAATTTTTATTTTTTTTCCACCCGTGAGATTTAAAATTCGTAGAGAGGTTTGGGAATTTTTTTTGATTTTTCTGTCTATTGTAATTTTGCTATCCACGGCATCACAGTTACTTTTTTGAGCTGTTAATTCGGGTAAAGTGTTTTATTTATCTGTTTATTTTAAATTTACAAATATTTTTTGTTAATATTTCTACAATTCTCAAACTTACATTGAATTACGTTTAATGTGTAAATAATTTATTCTTGATAAACTGTTTTTTATTTATCTGTTTATTTTAAATTTATAAATATTTTTCTTAATATTTCTACAATTCTCAAACTTACATTGAATTGCGTTTAATGTGTAAATAATTTATTCCGGTAAAGTGTTTTTTATTTATCTGTTTATTTTAAATTTACAAAAATTTTTTGTTAATATTTCTACAATTTTGAAACTTACATTGAATTACGTTTAATGTGTAAATAATTTATTCCGGTAAAGGTTTTTTATTTATCTGTTTATTTTAAATTTACAAAAAAGTTTTGTTAATATTTCTAAAATTCTGAAACTTACATTGAATTATGTTTAATGTGTAAATAATTTATTTCGGTAAAGTGTTTTTTATTTATCTGTTTATTTTAAATTTACAAAATTTTTTTGTTAATATTTCTACAATTCTGAAAAATTCATCGGCAATTATAAAAACTTTTTGTTAATATTTCTACAATTCTCAAATTATTTTTCGTAAATTCATAGGCAATTATAAAAATTACAGCTATGAGAGTAATACAGAGCGATGCCATTAATACCAGATTTGCATTAAATCGCGTCTTTTTTCTTTAGCTGTTTATTTAAAATTTACAAAAATTTTTTGTTAATATTTCTACAATTCTGAAACTTACATTGAATTATGTTTTATGTGTAAATAATTTTCAATAATTTTTTTAAACAAATTTGGGATATACAGTACGTTTTTAAACTTACCAAATGCATGTGATAACACATTTTTTCCAAGGACGCCATTAATACCAGATTCGCATTAATTCAGGTAAAGGGTTTTATTTGTTTATTTTAAATTTACAAAAACTTTTTGTTAATATTTCTACAATTCTCAAATTATTTTTCGTAAATTCATTGGCAATTATAAAAACTTTTTGTTAATATTTCTACAATTCTCAAATTATTTTTCGTAAATTCATCGGCAATTATAAAAATTACAGCTATGAGAGTAATACAGAGCGATGCCATTAATACCAGATTTGCATTAAATCGCGTCTTTTTTATTTAGCTGTTTATTTAAAATTTACAAAAAATTTTTGTTAATATTTCTACAATTCTGAAACTTACATTGAATTACGTTTTATGTGTAAATAATTTTAAATTTTTTGTTAATATTTCTACAATTCTCAAATTTACATTGAATTACATTTTAATTTAATTTTTAATTTCTGAATTACAGCTATGACAGTAATACAAGGTATAGGTGTATGCCAAGCCTTCGGCTTGTCAAAAACCCAAAGGGCCCCCCCCACCAACTCCAGCACTATGCGCTGTTTTTTATAATTGAGCATAATATTGGGTGGTTTTATAAATTATAATATAGTTTTTTCTAAATTATTTTGACACATGCATGTACATTTTTATTTTTTATTTTTTTTTTACTATTTGCCTGACCTGCATCAGATTTTTTTAATTTTTTGAATAGTTTTTATCACGTGACCTGGATAATTCAACTGATGATGTATTACCCTGAAGGCATATCAGTCTAATCTTGCGATTTTAACGTACCGTGTTCATGTGATCTGCGGACACATTTTAGTGATTACATGTGTCCGCAGATCACTTGGAGACGTTATCTTAAAAATCACAACATCAGACTGATATGCCTTCAGGGTAATATGTCATCGGTTGAATTATCCATAACTACCCAAAATATAAGTTAAAAAGTTTAAACATGTATTATTATAGGACAATTTAAATATGTTCAGAAATTACACACACATGTATGTGGGGGTATATATGTAAAATTTAATCATTTTTTATTATTAAATGTCAATTCAAAAATGTTCATTTTATATTAAGCCACAAGCCTGTGTGCTGTCTGGTTTTAAATAAACCTATTGGAACATATATGTAAATCAATGTAATAACTTGAATTTTGTAAATCACATAGTTGTAAATCGCAATGTGATAATTTTTTATTATTATACATTAATCAAAATCAGAAGGCTTAATTGATATGTGCATAGCCTCATTCTAGAGATCTTAATATTTTTTATTATTGTTGTTATTAATAAACTTGTATTTCTTTGTTAAAATTATTCCAGAGACTTGATTCTCAAGTTTAGAATATTATATGTTTGCATCATCTCTTGATCACTGTAACAGTTATAGATCTTATGTTCATTGAGCTAGATTTGAGCATAACAGTCTGATATATTAAATGGGGATATATGTTAGTGTTTAAGGAGCAGCCAGTGTGATTGATATATCCTGAAATGGTGCTAAGATTATATTTTTTAAAGCATATGCACTATATTTTATTTTAATCTTATTAGAAATTAAAGCTTATAATGGCCAGTATATTAATGGTACTAAGTGGCCAAAGCATTAATGACGATCAGCATGTTTTAATATCCCAGCACTATTCTTTAAGTTTTATTATTATATACCCAGATAGATGAGCACTTAGTTTGTGCATCCAAATTATGTTTAAATAATTGCCCCAAGGTGGCAATGGCTCAATAGTTAGCCTGGTCTACAGAAGACCCATTTCAAATCCAGTCACCAGATTGACTGTTAATTTTATTCTGATGTATTTTGGTTGTTAGTCATCCATGATGATGAATGGTTATTTTGAGTATTACTTACACTTATTTTAATACTGGTGGATGTATAGTTAATTTTTGTTGCTCTAAGAAGTGACTGGCTGATCTCTCAGATTTTATGATCTCATGCTCTATAGAATATATAAGATCTCATATATTTTTAGATATATCTCTTACATTAATACCTTACTTAAATATACTTTTTTATAAATTGAAGTATTTATTTTTTTTAAAGTGGGATTGATGAGGATTTTGCCATCACCACAGGTTCACTCCATCTCCCAATCCCTTTGCAATACATATATATATATTAGAAAGTTAATGGGAATTTTGTGTATTTTTATAAATTATTTTTAGTTATCATATAGTGGAACAAAATACCAAGTAAAATCAGATATTACAAGATGTAAAATGAAGTTATATAATCTAATAATATTTTTCTGAAATACTTAAAATTCAAAGTGAATTTGTTTTTAATGCATTAACCAAAAGAATGGTAGACCTGCCAATAATACTAAAAATTATTTATAAAAGTGCACAAAAAATTCCTGTTGATTTTTTTTTAACATTTAAACTTGTAATCCAGTGAACATCCCTAACTCATTATGGGGGAATTGTTTTCACTGTAAAAGCATTTATTTCAATTTTCACACAGATTATATTATTGACTGACTGATCTATAATCCATATATAAACTTTGATAATAATCTAAAAGTGAATTCACTTTTAGATTAAAGTATTTCAGATAAATACAAACACTAAATCACATAAGTTTAGTTTGCAATGCCTGTTTTTAATTTGTATTTAATTCCATTAAAATACTTAAAAAAATTATGTTAAATTTCTAAAATTTTAAGCCTATAAAGGAAAATCTATATTAATTCTATTGATAAATGATGAATTCATTGTATTATTTCTGGGAAACTTCCATGTAATAAAAATATAATAGCTAAATAACTGATATTTCAGAACAAAAACAAATACTTTTCTCAAAGCTTTTTTTTTTTCATATGTCAAAGTGTCAGCTGGGAAGTGAACCGGGGACAATTGCTTGTAAGGCAGCTGTGCTAACCACTCGGCCACCAAAGCTTCTTCTTTCTCAAATCATAAGAATGTGTGTGATGAGATTTAAAATCGTATATTTTTTTCCTTTGTTATTGTCTCCTTGTTCTCAAATTTTATTGGTTGAGAAGTTTTAAAAAATATTTTACCCTTTTTGAATATATATATATATGTATATTGTGATTTTAAATTAAAATTACTAAATTATGATAAGCCAAGAAAATACAAATTTATATCATTGTTGGCAATGGCAAAAGATAAACATAGATCAATAACATTAAATGGACTGTTTCATGGAAATACTTCCCCAGAATTTTTTCTTGAAAAATAATGAAGAACAAGAATGGCGAGAGTTTACGTTTATTGTTTGTTTTATTATCTATCAAAGCACATCTAGATACCCATTTACTAATCATTAATTAAGTAGTTAGCTGTGTTGGTTATATAAACTACTTGCATAAAAAAATAATAATCTTGCTTAGAAATCTTTAATTACTTAAAAAAATTGTCAACATTTGCTTGGATTCAAATCTTGAATTATGAGTTATTCTAATGACTGAATCATAATTCTCTTGAGTATCATTAGCTATGATTTTATTTCTTTATTATTGAGCCTGGCTTTGTAAAATAATCTGCACATTTGAATAAAGGAGGAAGTGAATTGAATAATCGGTAAACACTCAGTGTCTGGTCCCTGCATTTTTAATGCAACAATAAAGTAATTTGAATTCAGATCTCAAGGTGTATGAATTGCATCTGATCTTTGACTTTAGATCTCAAAATCTCTGGCCTTGTTCAGGGGCCTGAGGCTTATGTCTTAGCTCTGATTCTGAGATCAAGATCTGTTGATCACATTTCGCGTCTCTCCTTAGAGCTTAAGGCCTGTAAATCGCAGCTCAGGTCTAACTTCAGAACTCAAGATCTAAGGATCACACATCAGGTCTAACTCTAGAGTTTAAGACCCGTGGATCGCATCTCAAATCTCTAAAACGTAAGGCTTGTGGATCATGTTTCAGCTCTGAATCTGGAATTCAAGGTTCGTGGATAGGAGGCTCAACTTTATCACTCGATGTTTCAACATCGTACAAATTTGCAAGCAATGAAATATTCGATTACTGTTTTTATTTTGTTGACCGGTTACGGTAAAACGCCATTTAAAAAATACCCGATTTTTTTTTCTTTGCTCACTGATCAAATGTCAATACTAAATAAGTAGTAATTAAATTTTTAAACGTCATTAAGCTTCAAATTCGTTGCAATATTCAGTCACCAAAAGTTTATTCAAAATTTAAAAGTTTCTTTAATATATTTTGTTACTTGCTTAAGAAAGTAGGTAGTGGCGGGGAAGGGGGGGGGGAAGTTGTTAATAAAAAGTTGAGTTAATTAATGATAAAGCAGAAGAAATGTGGAAACTACAAGTATTTCTTTGTTACAACAGTTCAGGCATGGATCGCTGTCGGAAGTCTCTAAACTCATTACTACTTAAATTAACTAATCTCAGACTAGTCTTTTGGTAATTAGGGTTACATGTACGTATATATTTGACAACTTGTCTTAATTAGCTTAATTACAAATACTCGGTAATCAAAAATAATATAATTACAGTTTTTACTGTAAAGACTGTTTCTTTTCTAAATATAATAAATTATTAATTAAAATAAACTATCAGTATTTACTTTTATATTTTGTAAACGTTTGCCAACTAAAAACTATATATATATGAGTGTATGTTTAGAAAGGGCAAATGTCTCAGTGGTGAATCCCTGAATTAAGCACATGAGATTACATAGATTACGGTGAAGGCCGTGGCGTTATATACTAGAGATCTCGAGTTATTGTTTTTTAAAAATCAGTTCCAATTTTTTGGGGAAAATACTACTTTCTAATCTTTTTTTTTTATGTGTCATAGTATCAGCCGGGAAGCGAACCCGCTAATCCGGGACAACTGCTTGTAAAACAGCTGTCCGCTGATCTCTCGACCACCAATGCTTGACAAACTAAACTCTAAAATAAGACAGCAAAACCATAAAAATCTGTACCAACTAGCTGTTAATTTAATGAATAATGTCGTCTCCTTTATAGTTGCTCTCTGGAGGGATGCGCGCAAAGTTTTTGCGCTACAACTACTTTAAGATGATTTTATCTACATTGTGATCAACTTGAGTAATTGTCTAAAAAATGTATAAGCTTGCTAATAAAGTAATAATAAGCTAATAAGAATAACTTGTTTCAAGCCTTTACTAATAATTAAAGAGCATCTCAAACTGAATCTGCATGGAGAATTTGAAATAAATCGTCATAAAATAAGCCCCGGTAATCTAGCTAATGGCGAGGAGGTTTAAAGTGGTTAAATTTTAGAGCCTATTGCATATTATAGAGACGAAACACTCTTAAAACTATAATATGAGCAAATCAGTTTTACTAACGTAACGAAATACTAATGAACTACATTGATGAAAGTTAGAACCCAGAGCAAACTAACACTGACTAATGTTTTTCATGTGTATATAACCTATTAAACACACACTCAGGAGTCTTTGATACGTCAAGCCATGTGTAAATGCATGCTTATATATATATATATATAAGACCACTCAAAGAAGTATGGAGAGATGCATGATAGGAATAACAAGAAGAAGTCGAAAATGCAATACATGGGTAAAAGAACAAACAGGTTCTACTGACATCGTTGAAAAAATTAAAAGACTGAAGTGGAGTCGGGCTGGACATATTGCCGGAAGAGATAATGGATGGGCAATTGGAAATCTTAAAACTGAATTCCAAGAGATTGCAAAAGATCTAGAAAGAGACCACATGTGAAATGGATGGATGAAATAAGAAAGTGTGCAGGGATGATATGGAGAAGAGAGGCTAGAGATCAGAGAAAATGGATTGAAGTTGGTGACCTTCATGCTGCAGTGAATATATATATATATATATATCAAAATCACTTAATTGCAAATATGCAAAAATAAAGGGATCGACCATTAAGTTGATACTATGTGTCATGTAAGTAAGAAATCTTTCAGCATTCAATACAAAAATATGACTTAAAATGATTTTTTTCCCCACTCTTGAATATAATCAAAGTTTCTAATTTAAATATTATACTTCACTGTATCTGTGTTTTGATGGACTAATATTTTATCTCAAGGGATACCTAAAAAAGTTTCCATTTATGTGATCAAATATGTGTATAGTATCAAGATAATTGTCAATTTCTTTATTTGGCATTGATGTAGGTGATTACCTATTTCCAACAATCTTATTTGCAATTTGTTTAATCAATTTTGGTTAGCCATTAACTAAAAACAATTCATGATAATAATGTTAAATGTTTAACATTTCATTCAGATTAAAAAAGAATAAAAAATTTACATGTAAAACGTTGTATCTATGTAAAGTTTGGTGTAGCTATCAAGGTGGGAATAACAAAACTGGTAAATAGTTTATGAATACAGTTTGCATTAAAAAACCTCACTATTGGTTCTAGTTTTTATTATATATTGTTTGTTTATTTGATATATCTTTTAGATATGCTATATAAATAAAGATATCTGAAAAAATAAAACTCTATCAACATGCATTTTACATTGAATCAACACAATCCCTACATATCTATTCATTTTTATCCATATCAAATTACTACACTTCAATATATCAATATCAAATTTTCTGCATTCACAACTTTGACAACTTCCACTTTATTACATTAATACATATATATATATATATTGTAACCAGTTGGGTTACATAACACACACTAATATATTGTATGTGCATATATATATATATATATATATATATATGTGTGTGTAAAATAAAGGAAAAGTAGAAATAAACACAGACATAAATTTTTGTAGATATTTTTCTATATTTCCTAAAATAAAATAATAATAGGTAAATGGTTAAATAACTCTGGGTTTAAATTAAAATTTTGTTATGGATTAAACTTTCAAAATGGTCTGATAAATAATATTTGTAATTCTGATTTTGAAATACAAAAAAAAAAAAAAACAAGCATAATTTATTTTTAAAATCTTTTAATTAAAACTTGTACAAAATATCTTTTTAAATTAATGCTTGTTTGCATTTCTACTATGTAGTTAAAAATCTTTGTAGATTAAAAATTCTAAAGGATTATCGCACCTTTGGTCAAATTTCAAAGATTAAAGTAAAAACATGAATATCACACTTTGATAGAAATTTCCAGCTTGTTTTCAAATGGATTAGACAGATTGAAAACAGCCACTGTGTTTTTGTCACCTGACCTAACCAAGGTTATAAAAGACTGATAAAAAAAATATCAGTTAGTTCTGCTTTCAGTTTTGTAAGAGTTGGTCAGAAAAGTTTTTAATATTTTAAGCAGTGGCCAACTAGGCCAACTGCAAAGTCTGGAATGTAGTTTTTTATAAGAGCTGAACAGAACAGTCTGGCTATTAAAAATTTTTGAGTGTCAGCAATTAGCTGACCAAAATATATAGCTGCAGTATGTTGTTGGCTGTAGCAGAGAGTTGGCAGAATAGCTACCATGAACTAATGTAGCTGAAGGCAGGAGCTGCTACTATTTTCCTTCACAGGAGTTTTGATTTACTTGAAGCTGGGTCACTTCTGAATCAATAGCCTGAAAAAAAATGAAGACAAAATAGCTAGCAGAGTTATACAAAGCTCCTATGAAGATCTAAGGACAGTCCAGTAGCTGCCTTATAGTTTACTGCAGAGTTTCGATTCATGAAGCCAGGGTCACTTCAAATGGATCAACTAGCTGCTTAAATATGTTCTAGAAGACAGCTTGACAATTGCTTGGACTACAAAAGGAATCTCATGGTATGCCAACAAATTACCGGAATTATATACTTTTACCTGATGATGACAATAAACCTGGATTACATTTTTCCGATGGACCAAAAACCAAGCTTACCAAGAGAAAGTTTGAAGAAATTGGTGTACTTATGGTGCTGTTTATCTATACATGCAGGGAACCACAGATAAACACATTGCGTGTGTACACGGTGAGTTGTATTTTTTAAATATTCCTTATAAAAGACATTTTAACTTGGTAACTTAAAGTAAAATTTGCTTGAGTCAAATATCTAAAAGAGAAATGATTTGCTATATATATTTCGCAAAGAAATAATTTTCATATTCATTAAAAGAAGAATATATAATTTAAATGCAAGCTTAATTTTATTTGAATTAAAATCGAAAAAGCAAATCTTTTAAATTAGTCTAAAAACGCTGATAATTAATCAACAAGTACTTGTCAAAAATTGACTATATTTTTTTTTAAGAAAAAAAAAAGGAACTTATAAACTGAAACTAATTTTAAATTATGTCTATATTTTGTTTATACACATGTATAGGTAGGAAATTTATGTAATTTCCGAAGAAATTAATTATGAAAATATAATACCAATGCTTGTCAAGTATAACACATATAAAATGTAATCATTTTTTTAATAATTATTTTATGTTGATTGAAATGTTTTCATTGTATATTATAAAACGCATGTCTGTGTACGGATCTATGAATGCGTTTATAGGTGCTTATTAAAAAGTAATGCAATTAATAAAATAACTTGAATTTTGTAGTAATCTTGTAAATCACGCTGTGATGACCTTTATTATTGTGTATTATTCAAAATCAGAAATGTTATCCAATAAGACCTTAAATATCATTTATTGTTTTGTTATTAATAAACTTATTTAATTGTTAAAAATTGTTTCCATCATCTCTTGGTCACATACAGTAATAGAGCTTATGTTCTCTGAGCTAGATTCATGCACAGGATGAATATATAAATGGGGATGGGTATATTAGTGCTTTTGGGGCATCCAGAGATGATCAATCATCATCCTTGTTGGCACAAAAGAGGATACTCTTCAAAGCCCATGCACTATATTTTATTTTAGTTCAGTCTTGTTAAAAATTTAAGTTTATAGTTGGCCACTACAAATGGCCTGCATATTGATGATGATCAGCATGTTTTAAATGTCCCAGCATTATTGTTTTGATTTCTGATTAGTGTGTATTTTAATAGATGGGCACTAAGCTGGTGCATCTAAGTTATGTTTAAATAATTGCCCAAGGTGGCAAAGGCTCAATAGTTAGCCTGGTCTACAGAAGACCCATTTCCAATCCAGTCACAAGGTTGACTGTTGATTTATTGTACAGATTTTATTATATTTATTGTGGATCATTCATGATGATGAGTGATTATTTATTTTGAGTATTAGTATTACTTATAATTACTTTTTGATAATGCTGTTTGATATATGATTGATGTATATTTTAATTACTCTTCTGAGTTAGCTGGCTGATCTCTCAATGATCTCTCACAGATTTTTAGATCTCATGCTCCCCTTAAATAGTTTATACTTATATGTATATATATATTTAATATATATAAATTATTGATATTTGTATTTACATGTGATATACAAACAATTTAATGGTAAAAAATATATTTTAAATTCTTTAGTAGCGTTTTCAACTATGTAGTAATCCTCATCAGCTTTAGGTGAATTTCAAATTTTAAATGTTAAGTAAATTTCCATAAGCTGTGTATAGCCATATTTGCAGCTTACCTATTAATAATAATATCCTTATATTTATCTATTAAAATTGCCTTTTCAATTTTCTTCTTTTTACGATTCCTTTCTTCCATTAATTTTTTTTTTCCATTATTATTAAATGTAAACCTATAATTACAAGACTTTTCATGGTCAAAGAATACTGAAGCTGTATTAAATTGATTATTTACATTATTTTTAATCCGGTTATATAACAACTAATGCTCCTTTAATCTTTTTCCCACAGAACATATCGATTCACCCAATATATAATTTATTACATCAACATGAAATCTGATAAATTATATTATTTCTTTGCATTTTAGGAACTATACTCTTAGAATTATTAATCAATCGATTAACATTAGGAGAAGCACAAAATGAAATATTATACTTTTCTTTAAATATATTCTTAATTAATTTAGATTGCATATTATTTACAAATGGCATAGATGTCCATTTTTTATTATCTAAGGTAACATTGTAAACCCTCTTCTTTTTATTAAATGAATTAACTGAACATAAAATTTGATTTTTATCATAACCAACCTTTAAAAGTTCATTAGCAAAAAGTTCAATATTTAAAATTTTATCATTCCTATATTTATATAATTTATCATTGCGATGCAAAAACAATTTCAGACTTGCCATTTTATGTATCATTGGAACACGTGATTTAAAATGAATATATACTCTTTCTCTAATAGGTTTAAAAATTAATTTATAATTTAAATCAGTAGCATCTCTATATATTTGTAAGTCCAACAATTTTATTTTTCCATTTTGTTCATTCTCAATAGTCTATTTTAAATTATTTAAATTATTCAGTTTAAATAAAAGAACATCGATAATGTCTTGAGGACCACAAACAAAAACATCATCAACATATCTAGTATAAATTTTAATACTTTCAAAGTTATAAGAATTAAATATAATATCTTCATATTTTGATAATGTAAAATTATAAATTTGTGCAACCATAGGTAATCCCATTGGCCATCCTTTACACATTTTATAAAATTTATTATTATATTGTGTTTTCCTAAAGGTTTGTGATGATGGTTTTCTAGATGCACTTTTATATTGGACTATTTCCATCATCTAATATGTGCGTTGAATGTCTTTAGAAAAGTTCAATTTTATTTAAATATTCCAAATACGTTCAACTGTTAGTAATATCACAGCAAACAGGTTAGGATATGCAAAATGTTTTGAGAGGTATTTTTTCCCCTCTTATTCAGGTGTTGCTGGCCTGACCAGTGACAGTACTAGCATGGGATTCAAACCTGGGTCCTTAGATTCTTGATTATTGAGTTTTAAGATAACACTCTAATCAACTGAGCCAGTTGGTTAGAGTGTTACTTTAAAATGTTTTATGTAAGAACAGTGTAATATAGTCTTATAAATATTAATGCCCAAATCATTACCATTAGCTACAAAGGAAATCTCTTTTGCTAATTATTAAATATTATTTATAAATTCAGACTTTGACAATATGTGAAAATGAAATTTGTTGTATACAAATTTTCCAACAATAAACCATTGATGGTTACTTTTTTTTTATTATACATAATGTCAAATGATAATTAAAATCTAATGGCCATTGAAGAAGATATTCTTTTGCTTGAAAATAAATAAAAATTTGGGCATTAACATTTGTGTGACTTTGCCATACTGTTTTTATATAAGATTATTTATGTGATTTAATAATTATTTTCAATAAAAAATTCCAACAAAAGAGCTTTTATAGGTTAATGGAGAAAACTTATTTAGTCTCAGGGATTGTCAATATGTAGTAGTTGATAGTTTCTTGGCAACATCATAGGTTAAAGGGTAGCTCTGTTTACATGGATATAAACCCCAACAAAAGAGCTATTATAGGTTAATGGAGAAAACTTGTTTAGCCTCAGAAGAATTGTCAATTAGTAGTAATTGATAGTTTCTTGGCAACATCAAACGCTAATAGTCATCTCTGTTTACATGGAAATAATGTCATTTCTATTACTTATTATAATAACAATCCATAGATAAATTCCATTTAATATATATATATATATATATATATCATCTGTGTGTATGTGTAAGAGAGTAAACATAGGACCACATTAAATCTTTTACACTGCACATTTTTTTGAAAGCATCTAGTGGCCATTTGGATTATATTTGTAGCATTTTATATTAAATCTTTATTCTATAATATTTTTCCATAACTTTTACACTGTTTATTAGATATATAATTTTACAAATGAAAACATTAAAAAAAATATTTCAACTTTGCAAACACAGAAAAAAAAGTAATAAATTTAAATACATAATCAGAACAATGGTTTCTGTTCTTTTGCAATTGCTAATAACAATATTTAATAAATGAAAGAATTTTGTTTTAGCTCTATTTCTAAAATATAAAAGAATTATTGTAAAGCATCATATCACACTGAAATTCTGTGTTCACATTTAAAATTACACCTATAATCATTAAAAAATGATAAAAATAACTATTATGGAGATATTCTTTTTTCAGTTAGTCATAGCCATCTGTTTTATCTTGATTATGTTTCTCTTGATGGTCTTTTTAAAAATAAAATCTAAATGTAATCATAATTTTGCAAAAATAATTATAAATATCTAAACAAATAATGTAAAAAATTCAATTTTTTTAATGTCAAAAAAGACCACTTACAAATATTCTTACAAACAGTTTTGGCACCTCAGAACAATGAATCTACCAATTAGCAGTGTTGGCCTGTCATTGCTATTGGATTCTTTGACAATACTGACATCTTCAGATGTTTTCAACTAACAAATCAAAATATATTTTTATTCCAATTTCTGCCATCAAATGAATGTTAAATCAGTAAGGGTAAGCTGGAAGTGAATGTAGCACCATTTCCATTTGAATAGCTTCATAATATGGATGAATGAATCAACACACTCAGAGCAAAGATCTCTCCATAGAGAATAGTCAGTGAACTGACCTTCCAAGTTAGACAATTGGCCATTGATAAAAAATTTAACAGTTTTTATCCTATTTTATTTTCTCATTATGAATAGCTAGGAACCCATAAAAGTATAGTATACAGATTTGAATGCTAAGCCAAAATGTAGCAACAATAATAAATTACTCTAGTCGTAACCAATTCTATTACTGAAATTAGCATCCTACTGCTTTGAAGCTGGATCTTCCATTATTAGAGAACTCAATATAAAACAACTTGGATACTTGAAGCTATGTTCTAATAGTGTGGTAAAATATCTATTTCAGCATTGTGATTTTTCCATTGCTGAAAAAAAATTCTTATCAGGATATAGAATTACAAACACCAGGACTTGCCAAGACATCAACCACAGTCTGTCATCAGGTCTCTGGCAGTCAACCACGAAGCTTATGTGAACATTGACAAATTATAGTGATAAATTCAGAGCTGATTTGAATATAAAAAATAATATTAAACCAAAGAAAAAATTCAAAATTATTTTCCTTTAAAAATAGTTACATTAAAAATAACACTTGCTGTTATTGTCGATCTCAAAAATAAGCCCAGGTTGGAAAGAACTGAAAAGAATTAAATTATTTTTGTATAACACTAGAGCTAAGATTGCCATTTTCCTGAGGAGAAACGAAAATAACTTGTCCTGGAGAAACAAGGATTTTAATGAACTGATTTTAAAACAAAGAAGTTGTGACGTTTTTAAAACACTTCATATAGTAATTTAATAATTATAATTTAATAAATATTTTATAAAGTAACATGGATAAATTGTAATACTGGAGAGAGCTAAGGTAATTTAATAGTAGTCATAGTAAAATGTCTTTGACAGTTCAGAAAAAATCCATCAGTTCATAAGTATCTTTTAAAAACGTCACCAATATTTGTAAATGCCTAAAAAGCCTTTATTAAAAAAAACACCAATTTGTAAGTACATTCTAAAAAAAACCAGGACTTTGAATTGTTATTATAACATTTTTTTCTGGTTTCCAGTTAGAATCCTTGAAAAAAAAACGTAGTCGCCCTCCAATACACTTTCACCAAAAAAGCCACTTCAACATCTAAAAGTTTGGCTACCCCTGATATACACCATAGTGGCTTGATACAAATTAAAATACAGTATTACAAAAATGGTTATCAATTACTTAATAAGTAAGCTAATATAAGTTTAACTGTATACAAGTCTAATTTTATTCACAAAATATTCATCTAATGATTACTCCTAATAATTTTATTTATATTTTATTTTCTAGAGTAACCACTAGAAGCAAAATGGCAAGAATGAAGAAGAATATAATGTGTCTATTATAGTTGTGGAATATAAAATGCTTCATTATTAATACAAATATTAAAACAGGCAAAACTCTCCATACAGTAGTACCACTCAGTGCAAGCCAGAGTAATCAATGGATGCCAGAAGGCTCATGCATAAAATCACTATCTAGTCCCTCCTCATCCAATGTTCCCAGACTAGTTTTAGCTTGTAACTTTCATCAGTGAGGAGCTTTGGATCTGAGAGCACTGCACATAGATCTTAGGATCCAATGCAATCCTCCAGCAGCCACCTTTTATCTCTAAATTAACTACAAAACTATGAGTCTAAAATTGAAAATAAAAATATTTTCAGTCCAAGCTCATTAGCTTATATAGTTATATAGTCATATATGATCATATAATGTTTAGTGGTTTAATACAAATGTTAATGTACCTTGAGTTAAACATAACTAAATTTGAAGCAATTTTATCTCCAATCATCATGTGTAATACATTTTTTACTACACCTACCATTCTATAGATAAAAATTAACAATTAATCTATGATAGGAATATTTCAAGAATAACTTCCTTCATTAGTTGCTCTAAAACACTGTCAATAGCCCACACAAATATAACTGTTACTTGATTTATATTGATACTATAATGGTGACTGATTAAAGATTAAATTATAAATGTTTAGGTTTATGCGGAATAGGAAAATTTCATAATAAATAGTAAAAAATGTTGTGTGCAGTTTGGCACAGTAGTAGAGTGCCTGATTTGAAATTGAAAGGTCCTAGGATTGATTGTGGCAATCGCAGGTCTGGCTTGAACTTTCTACAAACTCCCAAATAATAAAACCATTAACCTTTTTATAATAAATAATCGTAGAATTAAATAATGGCACTTTCTCACCAAGTCAGACACTATTATAAACAAGATGTTCCAGTGGAAAGATGTTGGTGACTAGTTTACTTTCCAAACTGCCTTTGGTACCACTTAATACATCACATGATCACCATTCTTTATGATTACACAAGCTGTTTACACAGAGGCTAAACTCTTCATATAGTAGCACCACTCCATGCAAGACAGAGTAATCAATGGATTCAAGAAGGTTTTGCATAAAATCCCCATCTAGTGCTACTCATCCAATATTTCCAGAAAGCCACAAGCTAAAAACTAGTCTGGGGGTACTGAATGAGTAGGCACTAGATGGGAATTTATGCAAAACCTTCTTGCATCCATTGATTACTCTGGCTTGCACTGAGTGGCACTACTGTATGGAGAGTTTAACTTCTGATCCACTTCTGAGTCAATTTATGTTATATGGGGAGCAGAGCTTACCTATTTAAAAGTGCTAGCATGTCTGGATCAATAGTTATGACATGAAATGGGACAGTAGGCTTCATATTTTAACCCATGATAAAGTGAGTTCTAAGATTGAATTTTGTTTTTTTTTAAGCAAACTATTATTATTAAAATATTTTAAATGATGCAGACTTATATAGCAGTGAAGCCATAAGTCACAAGAACATTTTCAAGTGCTTTGCAATATTTTACCTAGTACAAAGGGCATTGAAAACAATTTACAACGATATGAAATAAACTGTCATATTTCCTATTAATCTAGTGATTCAGTTATGGTAGAACCTTAAAATTTTTGTGGTGAATATTTTATTACTGCAGACAGCTTGTAGAGAGAACCAGTCATCTTAGTAATGGGATGTATTATGAAGTATCGATATATGTCAAGTAGTTTTTATATTTTTTTGACTTGTTGGCAATATTGCCCTGCAATTTGTTTCTTTTTTAGGTAATATGGCATACAATGATTGGAGAAGACACCTCTAAAACTTTAATTATTGTATAGACACCTTCAAAGGCAAAATATCAAAAATCCTAGCAATGAATCAATATCTGAAAGTTTAATATTTAAAAATAGAATCAAAAAATATTTATAAATCTAATATAACCAGGTTGCAGGGTCAGTGTAAGTAGATACGGGATTATGCATTACACAATGAGCAATTTAAAATGAATGCCAAATTAAAATTTTAAAAATAAGTAATAATATATAAAATGACTTAATACTAACTTAATTTTAAACTTTGCATATATTTGCATAACATTGGACAATCAGTTACTTCACAAAGAGTTATGATTATGAGAACCGTGACTCTCGAAAGCCTCAGCCTATGGTTTAAAAAGATATTAAATATTAGCTTTGTGTTTATAGCGCTAGTATTGAATTGTAAAATGATTTAGTAAATATTTATACATTTAACAGCAGAACAGGTTATTTTTCATGTTACAAATATTTTATTCAACTAAGAGCTTTCAATACTAAAACGTATCGCAATCATAGCATTATACAATTAAAATTCATTTTAAAGTTATTTTGCATATTATAAATCGAATTAGCATAAAATGAATTTTATGCTAATTCGATTTATAATATACAAAACAACTTTAAAATGAGTTTAACGAACTTTAATCGTATAATGATACAATAAATATTTGCAACGTGTAAAAACTTGTTCTACTGTTGAATGTATAAATATTTACTAAACCATTACAGTTAGTACAGAAAATAGATCAAATAAATTCTTATAGAAATATATAAAATATAAACTCTAAAATGTCTGAACTGATTATCTACGTAATAAAGATGCAAAAGGAAAATTTTTGGTTCAGTAGAAAGGCTCAAACTTGTACCGGAGGGAGAACGAAGGCTTTAGCAAAAAATACAATAAAAATTATTTTAAAAATAAATTGTTGGACTCAGAAAATTGTGGAAAATTTAAATATATGTATATTGTATATGTATATTGCGGACCCAGGCTGCCATTTGATGACGACTTTTTATTTAGGTACTTACAACTGCAGATCACTTTCAAGTGAAGGAAGATTGCAAGAATTAGAAGAACTGTCTTATATTAAATGGGACATTATTGGACTTTGTGAAGTTAGAAGAAAAGGTGAAGAAACAATTGATTTAAAAACGTGGACATATACTATAAAGGCACAAATATTGGAAATACAAGTGGAGTAGGATTCATTATAAATAAAAAATGGAAGAACAATATTGTGGAGATTGATGATGTATCAGACAGAGTGGCAAGATTAGTTATACAACTTAATAGCAGATACCAAATGCAGATAATTCAGGTTTTTCTCATAGTGATGAAGTAATAGAAGATTTTTATATGGATGTACAAAAGGCTTTTGATCAGAGTAAACAACATTTTAAAATTATTATGGGAGACTTTATTGCTAGAATTGGTAAACAAATGAAAGACGAAAATGCTGTAGGTAATTTTGGTTATGGTAATAGAAATGAGAGAGGACATAGACTTGTGGAGTTGCAGAAAAAGAAAAAAACTTTATATTATGAATTCTTTTTTCGAGAAAAATGTTAAAAGGAAATGGACATGGAAGCATTCAAATGAAGGTGCAGCAGAATTGGATTATATTTTGACTAACAGAAAATACATATTTCAAGACTGTAATGTTCTTAATAAATATATTTATAAAGTGCATACTCTTTACTTAAAGTAATATATATTAAGGCTACAACCTTAAAATTATGCGCCTGAAAAAACGACAATAGGGACCTCTGCAAATCTTTAATATAAGATTTAACACATGAAGTGATCATCGATTTGTAAGATACGTGTTAGTGCAAAACTAGAGAGACAAAAATTATTAAGAAAAACAATATTTACAGTTGATATTCCTAATCTTCAGAAACATTCTAATGGATTTAAATTAGAACTTACAAATCGGTTTCAAGTATTAGTAGATTTTGAACATAATTCAGATTTGAATGAAATAATATGAAAATAACTGATACACTTTTAAAAACTGCAACAAAGGTAGCTGGTAGAAAAAATCAGCAATTGACCAATAAAATTTCTATTGAGACTAGAGAATTTATGAAGAAAAGAAGGAATATGAAGATATACAAAAATGATGCATTAAAAATGATCGAATATCTCGAATTTTGTAAAATGATGCGGAAAAGAATTGAAAATGATATAAGAAAGTATAACTGTGAACTAGCAAGGAAAGCTGTAGAAGAGAATAAAAGTCTTAAGAGTGTAAAACAACATTTTGGTATTGGTAGGAAATTTATACCTGTAATAAAAAAAAAGATGGAATTATTACTAACAAGAGAGATGACATCATGAAGTGGGTAGAAGACTTATAAAGAATTATATAGTAATAAAGAACAAGTATCTCCTATATCAATTACATCTTCTGAATTGCCCAGAATTTTAAATGAAGAAGTGAAACATGCAATTAAATATATGAAGAAAGGAAAGATTCCAGGTAATGATGGAATTACACTTGATATATTAAAAGAAGCAGGTGAAGAAATAGATTTTTTTTAACAAAGTTATATACCAAATGTCTAAATGATAAAGATGTACCAGATGATTGGAAAAATGCAGTATTAATATTAATATTTAAGAAAGGTGAGAAAGAAGATATTAGAAATTACAGACCTATCAGCCTTTTATCAGTTTTATACAATTTTTTTACCAAGATAATTACAATTTGTATACAGAGAACATTGGATTTCCACCAATGAAGATAACAAGCTGGATTTATATCATATTCAGGTATTAAGAGAAGTTATAGAAAGGACAAATGAATATGAGTTGCCATTACACTTTGGATTTATAGATTATGAAAAGGCATTTAATTCTATAAACATTTCTTCAGTGATTAAAGCATTGGATCATTAAGGTATAGATCCAGGATATTGTCATATTTTAAAGAATATTTATAAAAATGCAATAGCAACAATTAGATTACATAATGATACTGGGAAAGTCAACATTGAGAAGAGTGTAAGACAGTGTGACTCCATATCTCCAAAACGTTTTACAGCAGTGCTGCAAGAAGTATTTTGTGGATTAAACTGAAGCTAAAGGAGTGAAAGTAAATGGAGATTATTTAACATTTAGATTTTGCAGATGATGTAGTTGTTTTTGCAAATAATACTTTAGAGCTACAGGAAATGTTGCAGGAGTTATCAGATGAAAGTGGGAAAGTAGGACTAAAGATAAATATTAAAAAGACTAAAGTAATGTTTAATCAATTTTCTCAAAATATAAAAATAAAGATTGATTATGATGAGTTAGAAGAAGTTAACAGTTACAAATACCTTGGTCAGATTATTAATACAGATGGAAACATAATGGATCAAATTGATCATAGAATTAAACTTGGTTGGAGTGTTTTTGGTAGAAATAACTTGATGCTAAAAGGAAATATGCCTATGTGTTTGAAAAGGAAGGTTTTTAATAGATGTGTTTTACCAGTTCTTACTTATGGATCTAAGACTTGGACACTTAATAGAAGAGCAATACAGAGACTTCAGACTACTCAAAGAAATATGGAGAGATGCATGTTGGGAGTAACAAGAAGAGATAGAAAACACAATGTATGGGTAAGAGAACAAACAGGTGTTACTGACCTCATTGAAAAAATTAAAAGATTGAAGTGGAGTTGAGCTGAACATATTGCTAGAAGAGATGATAATAGATGGACAATTGAAATCTTAAACTGGATTTCAAGAGATTGTAAAAGACCCAGAAAGAGACCACATGTTAGATGGATGAAATAAGAAAGTGTGTAGGGGTGATGTGGATAAGAGAAGCTAAAAATCGGAGAAGATGAATTGAACTTGGAGAGACCTTCATCCTGCAGTGGATTGATAATGGTTGATGATGATATTATTTATGCGTAATTTAATATAATTATAAAGGACTTGAACTTGGACATTCAAGCTCCCTATACCTATCCAATCTATTTTATACAACTGATATATATGACCACATACATGTGAAAAAGATAAATGATCTACAATATACATATTTCATGCTAACCCAGCACTTATCAGTTAGTCCGGATCACCATCTCCCACACATATATACAATCAACCCTCATTTTATATTAAAATAGCATATCTTTAAACTTTAATGGACAAGTTTCAATCTTCTCCACTTTAACTCTTCAGTCATCCATTTAATTACATTAAGTTACGTGTAGACAATATATATATATATATATATTAAGCCTGTACTCTGCTCATCCCTCTTCTATATAAATAAATAGACATATTAGGATCCTATGTGTGAGGGGTCAGATTGACTTAAGGTGAACATGAGTGTGATGATAATATTAGCATTAACAAGGGCTTTGAATAATAGAATGAAATAACGATGTTTGATGTTAAAGGAAGTTGGGTACTGAAGTGAATGATGGGAAGACTATTTTAGATGGTATGTTTAGTTGAATGTCACTTATTTGTTAATAGATAAACCCATGTTTATGGAAGAATTTTAATAAAGTTTAATTTTTTTTGGCTAGTATTGTAAGGTTATATAAATTATTTTAATTATTATTACCAGTATAGTGTTAGGCAGTATTTAGAATAAATTTATTACTTATTAAAAAATAATTGAGACTTCTACGAATTTTTACCAAATTTTGGTTTACTAAGTAAAAGTCTTAAATTGGGGCTCAAGAAATTGTATCCATGGTTTGTAACTTATGGGTTGAATCTTAGCTCTGAGAAATGGTTATAAATAGTAAATCAGATAAATAAATGATTAATAAAAGAGCAAAAAAGTCTTAAATGGTACTAGTGTGTAGTAATCTTGTAATTATTGGAGAACCCTGAGAGAGAGAGAGAGTCTGTTCAAACTCTGAGTTACATCATGCTGTATGAAGAAGGGAAGCTGTGTGACATCAAGTATGTTAATTTAGTGGTTGAGATGAGGAAGCTTAGGTTGGGGTTTAAAGTAGGAGCATGGGGGGGGGTAACCCTATGTCTTCTGGTTGAGAGTCACCACTTGGGTCTTTTGGACTTGTTGACTGGTTATACAAAACTTGACTGTTACATTATATATACAATTCTAATATTCTCATTGATAAATTATGAAATCATATGATTTTTTCCATGAACTTGCAGGTTGTAAAAATATAATTGCTAAATAGCTGAAGCTTCACTACAATAACAGGTATTTTCCTCAGAGCTGCTTCTTTCTCAAATCATAAAAATGTGTGTGGTGAGATTTAAAACCATTATTTTTTATTTCCTCCTCATACTCAAATTCCAGTCTGACAAAAATTGAATAATATGACCAGAGACTGCTAAGGGAAGCTATACAGATTTTTAAAAGACCCAAGAGCATAAATGAGAAGTGAAAATTGAAAAAAATTAACAGTATTTGGAGAAAGCTATTGGAGGATAAAATATTTTTTAAAACTTCTCAACCAATAAAATACGAGTATGAGGAGGAAATAATAAAGGAAAAAATAATGATTTTTAAATCTCACCACACACATTCCTATGATTTGAGAAAGAGCTCTGAGGAAAGTAAGTACCTGTTATTATTGTTATTGAAACATCAGCTATTTAGCTATTATATTTTTACTACATGGAAGTTCCCGGAAATAATACTATGAATTCATATATAATCACAATATAACATTAGTATTTTTTGTTGTAACTATTCATTATATTTATTATTCTTTATGAAGTGTTGTATTTTCCCTTTCATCTTATATTCTATATACATTGATAAAATTATATCTTTTAGTTTTGAAGAAGACTACTACTGGTGGTCTTGCATTGGTGGTCGAGAGGTCAGCACGACTGCCTTGCATTTGCAGGTAGTTGCCCAGGTTGCGGGTTCACGTCCCGCCGATGCTATGATACTTAAAAAAAAAAAAAAAGAAGAAGACTACTGGTGAATCAAAACTGTCAGATTTGATGACATTTAATAAACATCACATGATCACCATTTCTTATGCTTGCTAGTAGGCCCTAGATAAGGATTTTATGCACAAATCTTCTTGCATCCATTGATTACTCTGGCTTACACTGAGTGGCACTACTGTATGGAGAATTTTGCCTATTTTGACTAAGAAAAGTGGATTTGTTTAATTATTTATATTTATTATTATAACATATATGTAGCAACACATTTTTAAATGTAATATTTAGTTAACAACATCTTTCTTTTTATTTATTTATTTATTTATTTAACTGTTATCCTTCAAAAACAGTGACTATTTATAGTAATTGTCTCTTCAGAAACTTAAATTTACAGTTAGATCATTGAGAGTTGTTGAAATGTTATTTGTACAAAGGTGCCTTACTCATCAGCACTGCTCCTAGCAGAATGCATTTAATCATAGTTCTAAATGCCTTTAAGTGAGAAAGCTGACAATAGCAAACTGTGAACAGTATATGGGAGAGTTTATTAAAGGCCAAAGTCACTAAATAATCTTGAGTGTTTGATATTCTTGCTTGTATTGACAATGTTAAGCACATTTCAAACAATGTCGCTTTATTGATGTAGCCAATGAAAAGCTGTGTTTTCAAGGCATGATCATTCTCATAATTGTGTGACTGGATCTTTTTTTAATTAAAATAATGTGATTGCTATAAATTTTGAAAGGGTGTTTAAATTGTACACTGCAGGCACCAGAATACCATGAGCAATACTAGAGATGATTTGAATGCAAGTTCCTTATTTAAAAATTGTTATTGTTGTTGTTAGAATGGTTTATAAGTTTTCATTTCTACAAGCTCATATAACTTTCTGAATATTATGTATCTGGATATATTTTGATTGACTGTTAAAGAAACTAAAGATAGAATATTATAAAATTAAATTAAAACAAAGAAGTAAAAAAAAACAAAACATTGCCTTCAACATACAAGATAAATGTAAAATAACAATTTATATAACATTATTCTTCCACAACCATGGTTTTATCTATTAGCAAATAGACCTTTTCAACCGAAATTCGACTAATCATACCACATATATATACCAAACAAAATAGCCTTCCCATTATTCACTTCAAAACCCAACTTCCTTTAACATCAAAGAATGAAATAACGAAGTTTGATGTTAAAGGAAGTTGGGTTTTGAAGTGAATGATGATAAGGTTATTTTAGGTGATATGTTTAGTTGAATTTCACTTATTTATTAATAGATAAAACCATGTTTACGGAAGAATTTTAATAAAGTTTAATTTGGGGGGGGGGGGGCTAGTATTGTAATGTTATTTGAATTATTTTATTTATTATTACTAGTATGGCGTTAGGCAGTATTTAGAATAAATTTATTACTTATTAAAAAATAATTGAGACTTCTACGAATTTTTACCAAATTTTGGTTTAGTAAGTAGAAGTCTTAAATTGGGGCTCAAGAAATTGCAAAAAGCATAAAAAAAAAAAAAAACACGTCAGACGAATGAATGAAAAAAGGAAGTTTGTAAATGATGTGGAGAAAAGATGCTATTGATCGGGAAAAACGGAATTAAATTTGGAGAGATCTTCATCCTGCAACGGATTAATAATGATCATTGGTGATGATGATAAAATATTATTTAAACTGTAATAGTCTACTTTATTAAAAAAAAAACATTTCCCTTAGTAACGAAGCCATTATGAATTTATGAGATAAATAATTTGCAGGCATTCTGCGTTTTTAATATAAAATTATATATATACCTGCTCTAATCAAAAATTGTTTTCTAAGGTATTTGTTTTGGTGGTTTAACTTTAAGAAAGAATCTGTCTGTGTCTGCAACTAGGGAAAGCAAGTTGTCAGTCTTGTAAAAACATTTCAGTTTGTTTTCCTTTTAGTTTTTTTTACGAATAAAACGATTACTCCGGAAAAAAAAAGATTTTGCTTTTAAGCGAATTTAATTTAAAAAACAAACAAACAGATTGATTTAAAGTTAAAATAACAAATAATATCCTCCTTTGATTACATGCTTATAAAAAAGATGTAAATAAAAAAAAAAACAACAACTATAAACTACGACTAATTAGTTTTTATATTTTTAGATACTTTTAAATTTGAAGATTTTTTATTATTCATATAATGAAAATTCAGTAATATATATGTTGCTTATACATAAAAAACGCTTGTTTTAGATAATAATAATAATATTATATAGTTATTTAAATCATTTATCGTAAATCGAGAATATTTGAGTGCCAAAGAGTTCATGAGCGAATCATATATTTATACGACCTTTCTTTTCCAATATTAGAATCGATTGGCAGATGCTAACTCTTGAGTTCACCACTTTTATAGCTAGACTAAACAGCTAAAGCATCTGAAATTTTATCTCCTAATTGTAGGATATTGGTTTGTTTATTTCAAATTTTTTAATGTCGTTTAAGTGAAAAAAATAAATAAATAATAATTCCTTATAATTATTATACTTTCTAAAACTTTTATTCTTTTTAAATTAATCTTATATATATAATTATGTGAGCGAATCTCAACTATGACTTAAAATTGATAAATACTATTCAACCTAAAAAAAATAAACCAATCTATTATAATACATATTAAGATTATCAGGTATTCAGAAGATGTGAACATCGGTAATCTCCCTAAAATAGCAATTTACCTTCTTTTATCAAACATGTGTGGAGATGATGATCTGGACCAACTGACGAGTGCTGGTTGAGCACGAAATACGGATATTGGTGTTTATCTTTTCGACATGTGTGTGATCAAGTGTGTCAGTAGTATGAGATAGTGTGGATAGTTGAGGGTCGTGTGAAAGTCTGAGTTCAAACCCCCTATATATTACAAATTGGAGTGCAAGTATGAAAAAAAGCCTGTATTGTAGAAAAAATTCATATATCAAAACATTTTTTGATGATTTTTTTTATTCTCAATGAATTTTTTAAACCCACGTTTGTAATCATACCCAAGTTAGTTTTACATCAAACACTACTATGATAGATAGAGATAATTCTACATCATTGACAATTTTTATACATCTCCTCAACTATCATAAATGTAGACACTATAATTGTTAATTAATAATCACATGCCAGGATATATGCAATCACATGAGCATATTCCAATGCTCTTATGCAGGTATAAAAAAAATAACGGATCAATATATTTTACATTAGGTATTTATATATATATATATGCCCGCTTATCAGGCATGCTAAAGATTTGAATACCCATAACTACATTAGAAAAGAAGTATGGCTTATTTAATTAATAGAGATTTTATTATTCTTTTTATTCTTTGATATGCATGATTAATTAATTCCATACTTAACTTTTGCATTTATAATGGCTGCTTTGAGCCACTGCCCAATCGTATAATCAGTGTATCATTGTAATCTCTTTGACCCACTGCCGCAGGCGACAGAATGTGGTCTCTGCACATTTGGGCCTATAAGATTTGATATAGTAACTGAATAAAGGTTACGTTGAAACAACAACAACACAAATTCTTTATATTAAAGATTATAAATGAGAAAGAAATTATCTCAACTTTCATAGGTATTAATGTGAAATTGTTACGGGTATAAAATTTAATTATGACGGTTGATTTAAAAGTATACTATTAAACCTCAATTTTGAATGTCTGACTTCTATTATCCTCTCTGTCATTTAATCTCTCTTTATCCTCAACATAATCTAAAATTATATATATATGTTGACAGTAACAATTCTACTTATATATTATTTAAAGCCATAAACATAAGAATTATAAATTAATTTAGTTTCGAATCATCTTTCCAGATAATGAAACATTATTAGACATCAGATGATGATGACTATTAGATCCCAGACTAATAATGCTAGAATTCAGGTCAGTGCTAACAACAGGGGTCCATTGACTATAAAAATGGCTTGAAAGTAGAGAGATTATCATTAGTTATAGAATAATAATGTAAAATGAACTGTTATCAAAATAGTTTATACATGTAATGTGGTTTCTTTGTTTTGATATATATCATCATCATCATTATCAACCATTATCAATCCACTGCAGAATGAAGGTCTCTCCAAGTTTAATCCATCTTCTCCGATCTTTAGCTTCTCTTCTCCACATCACCCCTGCACACTTTCTTATTTCATCCATCCATCTCACATGTGGTCTCTTTCTGGGTCTTTTACAATCTCTTGGAATCCAGTTTAAAATTTCAATTGTCCACCTATTATCATCTCTTCTAGCAATATGTCCAGCCCAACTCCACTTCAATCTTTTAATTTTTTCAATGATGTTGGTAACACCTGTTTGTTCTCTTACCCATACATTGCATTTTTGATCTCTTCTTGTTACTCCCAACATACACCTCTCCATACTTCTTTAAGTGGTCTGAAGTCTCTGTATTGCTCTTCTATTGAGTGTCCAAGTTTCAGATCCATAAGTAAGAACTGGTAAAACACATTTGTTAAAAACCTTCCTTTTCAAACACATAGGCATATTTCCTTTTAGTATCAAGTTATTTCTACCAAAAGCACTCCAACCAAGTTTAATTCTATGATCAATTTGATCCATTATGTTTCCATCTGTATTAATAATCTGACCAAGGTATTTGTAACTGTTAACTTCTTCTAATTCATCATAATCAATCTTTATTTTCATATTTTGAGCAAATCGATTAAACATTACTTTAGTCTTTTTAACATTTATCTTTAGTCCTACTTTCCTACTTTCATCTGATAACTCCTGCAACATTTCCTGCAGTTCTGAAGCATTATTTGCAAAAACAACTACATCATCTGCGAAATCTAAATGACTTAAATAATCTCCATTTACTTTCACTCCTTTAGTTTCCCATTTTAATTCACAAAATACTTCTTGCAGCACTGCTGTAAAAAGTTTTGGAGATATGGAGTCACCTTGTCTTACACCTTTCTCAATGTTGACTTTCCCAGTATCATTATGTAATCTAATTGTTGCTGTTGCATTTTTATAAATATTCTTTAAAATATGACAATATCCTGGATCTATACCTTGATGATCCAATGCTTTAATCACTGAAGAAATGTTTATAGAATCAAATGCCTTTTCATAATCTACAAATCCAAAACATAATGACAACTCATATTCATTTGTCCTTTCTATAACTTCTCTCAATACCTGAATATGATCTACTGTACTAAAACCACTTTTAAATCCAGCTTGTTCTCTTGGTTGGTGGAAATCCAATGTTCTCTGTAGACGAGTTGTAATTATCTTGGTAAAATTTTTATATAAAACTGATAAAAGGCTGATAGGTCTGTAATTTCTAATATCTTCTTTATCATCTTTTTTAAATATTAATATTATTACTGCATTCTTCCAATCATCCGGTACATCTTTATCATTTAGACATTTGGTATATAACTTTGCTAAAAAATTTTCTGTTTCTTCACCTGCTTCTTTTAATATATCAATTATAATTCCATCATTAACTGGAGCCTTTCGTTTCTTCATACATTTAATTGCATTTCTCACTTCTTCATTTAAAATTCTGGGCAATTCGGAAGATGTAATAGATATAGGAGGTACTTGTTCTTTATTACTATATAATTCTTGATAAAAATTTTCTACCAATATCATGATGTCATCTCTCTTTTTAGTAATAATTCCATCTTTTTTCCTTATTGCAGATATAAATTTCCTACCAATACCAAAATGTTGTTTTACATTCTTAAGACTTTTATTTTCTTCTACAGCTTTTCTTGCTAGTTCACAGTTATATTTTCTTAAATCATTTTCAACTCTTTTCCGCACCATTTTACAAAATTCGAGATATTCAATTCTTTTTAGTGCATCATTTTTGTATATCTTCATATTTCTTCTTTTCTTCATAAATTCTCTAGTTTCAGTAGAAATTTTGTTGGTCAATTGCTGCTTTTTTCTACCAGCTATCTTTGTTGCAGTTTTTAAAAGTGTATCAGTTATTTTCATATTAATTTCATTCAAATCTGAATCATGTTCGAAATCTACTAATACTTGAAATCGATTTGTAAGTTCTAATTTAAATTCATTAGAACGTTTCTGAAGATTAGGAATATCAACTGTAAATATTGTTTTTCTTAACAATTTTTGTCTTTCTAGTTTTACATTAACACGTAACTTACACCTTACTAATCAATGATCACTTCCTGTGTTAAATCTATTAAGAACATTACAATCTTGAAATATGTATTTCCTGTTAGTCAAAATATAATCCAATTCTGCTGTACCTTCATTTGGATGTTTCCATGTCCATTTTCTTTTAACATTTTTCTCAAAAAAAGAATTCATAATATAAAGTTTTTCTTTTTCTGCAAACTCCACAAGTCTATGTCCTCTCTCATTTCTATTACCATAACCAAAATTACCTACAGCACTTTCATCTTTCATTTGTTTACCAATTCTAGCATTAAAGTCTCCCATAACAATTTAAAAATGTTGTTTACTCTTATCAAAAGCCTTTTGTACATCCATATAAAAATCTTCTACTATTTCATCACTATGAGAACTTGTTGGGGCATAAACCTGAATTATCTGCATTTGGTATCTGCTATTAAGTTGTATAACTAATCTTGACACTCTGTCTGATACACCATCAATCTCCACAATATTGTTCTTCCACTTTTTATTTATAATGAATCCTACTCCACTTGTATTTCCAATATTTGTGCCTTTATAATAAAATATATGTCCACTTTTTAAATCAATTGTCTCTTCACCTTTTCTTCTAACTTCACAAAGTCCAATAATATCCTATTTAATATGAGAGAGTTCTTCTTCTAATTCTTGCAATCTTTCTTCACTTGAAAGTGATCTGCAGTTGTAAGTACCTAAATAAAAAGTTGTCATCAAATGGCAGCCTGGGTCCGTAATCAGGAGATTCTTAGCACTCTCCGCCTTCGGCCACCAACCGCTGCCTTGGTTGGTGACTTTACAGCCTCCTGGGAATAAGGGCCATGCTTTATTTTTGTCTATAATAATTGTATATATGTATTGGAAAAATATTTATCATTTACACAAACATTCATTCTGCCTTATCAGGCACTGAGAAGAAAGACCATGGTGTTTCTTGATCTTAAACTCAGAGGTAAAAAGCCAAAAAACTCACCACGCTGGCTAATGCGTGTTGGTGAGCAGCCCATCCATGTTCATATACTATATGAATAAACACATAGTAATAACAGCTGCAACGACAAGAACGTATGGAGTGGACATTAGAAATTTGCCCTGCTCGGTTCCTTTAAGGTCTCCAAGAGGAATCAAAGGGTCTCCTTTCAGTTAATAGCAAACTCCTTTCTGCAAACTATATATAAGTCATGTGACAGCTGACTTTTTATTATTACTATTATTATCTTGCTGTTGGGGCTTTGGCTAAATTAAATGTATAAGCCTATTAATATATGGAGGATCTGAATTAAGTTCAGGCCCATATGATTTTTTCACTTGGAGAGCTGACTTTAAAGACATGCAGATGTCTAAAAGTTTCAGATCTTCTTCTTGACAATTAACTTTTAGATAAATGCTTAACTTGAGTTGGTTTTTTGAATCTAATGTCCCAACTCCTCACTAAAGAAACGCATAGGTCAAAACCGGTCTGGGAATGGGGACAATCCAAGATAAAGATGATTTGAGTGCCTTCTCTTGTAGTGGCATTTATCATAAAAAATAAAAAATAAACTTGTTTAGAGCTCATTAGCATGCTCTTAATTTTACATATGTGTAAATGCAAGCTATATATATGTCATGTGACAGCTGACTTTTTATTATTAATATATATATATTGTAACAGTAACATTATCACAGCATGAGTTTTTATAAAAATATATTACAGTAGACAGGGTTGAACCTGAAATATATACAATTAAATATATATAAAACATAAATAATTAGCGGTTAATTATTTATGTTTTATATATAATATTTTTTATAATGGGTATTATACTTTTACATATATATATAAAATACATATTTTTTGGGTGTTTCAGTCTTATTTAAAATTTATATACAGATACTTTGACTTTGACAATAAGACACCCAACACACACATTGAAATCTCCAAGATATATACCATAAACTTTGATTCTAATAATTAATAATAAGTTGAATGGTTAATAAAATTCAATTACAATTTTTAATTCAAATGTATAATAATATTACTAACCAAATGTGATGATGATTTATAATTAAAAAAATACAACCCCTTCCAAAAGTACTTTATTTGTTTTTCAGTTTCGGTAAAAAAAACCCCTCAAAGGTGCCACATCTCTTAAAAAGAAAGTTTGCATTTGAAAAAGTTTTTTAAAACACAATCATCATCAATTATTACTGCCATACCAGCAGATCCCCCAATGGACTGAATGATTTCTCAGAGTTACAAACACAAACTAAATGGACTGACTTAAAAAACAACAACAATGCATTAATAAGAAATAAATAAAACTGTTGTGTATATACTTGCAACTATCAACACATATACAAAAAATATTATAGTAACAAAAAGATATTTTAAGCTTGGCTATGGTTCAAGATTAATGGCTTATGGTATTTACAATGATAAGGTCTTACGTTAAATATCGAAAGAGTCACCTACCATCGTTTTTTCGTTACCATTCTTTTAATACTTTACTATTGTCTTTCTTCATTTTCTGGTGGGGATCTTCTTCTTGAACAAGAGTGATGTTAGAGAGATTAAATACAGCAGCACTAGTGACATTCTGTGAGGTATATTATCTGTAGTTTTTGAGTAATTTATATGGCACTATCCATTTCTTCCTTCATGGCATTATTGAAATGTTGCACAATGCTTGGTTTCTAACTTGCAGCCCTAGGTTCCTAGATCCGTAAATTGAGTTTTTCTAGGTTGTTTTGACTGGTGTGGTTTGAGGTTATTCAGGTCACACATGATAAATGTTTCTTCTAAATAAATTTATCATACTGATTTTTATAACTGAAATAGCAGGCTTATTATATACCAGTATTCTATATATGTAATATATAAGAAAATATTAACCAGACTTTCTGATGACCACCACTCCCCACTCTATCTCATAATCCTGATACACTTCTGAACACATATATGTTGAAAAGGTAAATAATCAACAAATATGTGGTGGGTCTATGCTAAAACAGCAATCATCAAATGGTCCAGATTATCATTCTCTACACGATATATGCAATACACGCTCAGATATATATGGCTAAGAGAGCCAATCTTCACACTTTTAATGGATAGGCTTGAATCCCTATCACACTCCAACTATTCAATCATCCATCCAATTAGAAAATCTGATGATGGAATGCTTCAAAGGCCACCCTGAGGCCGGAAGATTCTCACTCATACCCAAGTGTTGGACCTGAGCAAGTCAATCTGACCCCTCAGTGTACAAGACATAATCCATTTTAATACATATACAAGGGATAAGTAGATTTACTCTTCACTATAAATTACTGGTGCATATAGTGGTGGTGAGGATGATAAGTCTGGACCAACTGATGATTGCTGGTTTAGCATGAAATACATGTATTGAGGATTATTTAGCTTTTCAATATGTATATGTGTTCAAGTGTATCAGTGTTTTGAGATAGAGTGGAGAGTTTTTGGTAGTGTGAAAGTCACAGTATGTGCTCAGCATAAATTTATAATATATTACATACTGACTGTTGTAAGCTGGAGGCTGGTTAAAAATACTTTTTAAAACAGTTGCTAAACTGTGGATTATTCATGGGAATAAGAATTTTTAATCCCATTGACTGTTTGTTTCTTCAGCATCGATCATGGCAACATGGCTTCAGTAGTGGACTGCACTCAACACCACAAAGCAATATGGAATGAATCAGTTAGTCTCGTAGAATTTAGCGAATGATAGTCATGTGAATGCCTAGTTTGTTTGCTTCAAACCTATTTATACTCAAATTGATGTTGATTAAAAAAACATATATGCCACCTAACTAGAGAATATATGACTATTGTTTAAATACATAAACTTAATATATTTTTCAAAAAGGATCTATTTTTACTCTCTTCAAAAACACTAGGCATACAAATTTTATAAACATTATATCACGCTTTTATTATAAATAAAAAAAAGAAGAAAAAATTTGACACATTGTGTGTTTTTTTATTCTTTCTTTTTATTTACACATTTCTAGAAGAGGAAAATTAGTTATTTACTTTCAATTATAAATAAACATTAAATTGAAACGTAAATCGATTGTATATATGTACAAAGGCTGAGTAAGTCACCTCCCTCATGCGGATAATTAAAAACTCTTCTAAATGTTGAACAAGCTGATTACAGATAGAATAAATCCACCTATTCTTGGAGCTAAGATGTTTATAAGGGTACCTTTGTCAACATTGTTTGATCTCAGAGTGAAATTAATATATCAGCCAGATAAAAATATGGCATTTAATAAGTTATTAATCCATAATCGATTGATGCAAGGATATAGATGGAATCTCTGTTTTAACACCTTGATGACCATAATTAAATAATATATAAACCTTTTAAAAGGGAGCAGTTCTACATGTTGAATGAAAAATTAAGAATAGAATGAATTATCCTAGTCTTTAGTAGCTTTGATGACTATAAGCATTTACATATGATATGTGTGTGCATTTGTTTCTTATATAAATTTACACTTGTTAGCATTTAGTTACTCCATACAAATAATTCATTTACAAACCTTTTAAAAATATCATTTATACGGGATACAAATAATAAAACAGACAAATACACCACTACACAGAGCTTCATTCAAATGACTTTTTCATGTGATCCAGGAAGTAAAAATTTAATCACAAATATTTAGGAAAGATGATTTAATTAATATTTAAAAGTAACAGCAAGCTAAATCATATTTTATCAAAGGAACTTAAATTTCTTTTGCAAACAGACCTAAGTTTTTTAGCTTGAAGATAAAAAACCAGAAGGAAAAAATCCCACAAATATATTAAAATTCCATATATATGGACAATGCTTAGATAGGTTTATAAATATAAATTTATTAAAAAGAGTCAACACTTAAACAATA